>MJUU01018533.1:7610-29237 GCA_002080025.1 Modiolus philippinarum | reverse complement strand
TTATTGAAACAATAATGTCGTAAATTTGTTCCATCTGACAAAAGTTCCATTGGAACAAATATTATAAACATTTACATAATATTTCTTTCTTTTAGAACAAGTATTATATAACATTTATTCCTTCAGGAACAAATTTTATAATATTTATAATATGTATGAGTAAAGCTCATTGTTGAAGGCCTCATGGCGACTTCAAGATGAAGAACAACAATAAAAGCGTTGTTCCATTGCTTATTTACTATGTATTTGTAGAGACTTTGTCTCATTTGCATTTACTCCATATCCCTTCATTGATTGTTTCGTTGGAACAAATCTTATGTAATATTTTGTCCTTCGGAACAAATCTTATGGTGGAAATTATATTCTGTCACATGTTAACTAATATCAAAAAGAGAGAAAGAAATAAACAAAAAAGAAAATAAATGAATACTTGTATAAGAAAATAAAAAAAAATCAAGCATCACTTCAAACAAAATAAATAATGAAGAAATAGATAAACAAACAAAAAAATACCTTTTAATGTAATGAATAAAATAATGAAATGAATTTTAATCCGACTGGATAGTGGTATTTTACCTGTTCATCCAGGTAAATTTAAACAAGAGTTATTTCCCTTCCTGAGACCGAGTTTGCGATAGTTTTTCGTAAACTTATTATTGTAAAATACAAATTATTAATTTAATTATCGAAATAATGTGAATAAATATCAAATTACTTTTAATGAAACAAATAATTTGTGAAAACATCGTAAAATAATATTTATGCATATGTTTTATCTTCAAGCTCGGGAAAACTGTCTCGGGCTATACGAAATATTGAAACCCCTCAGTCAAATATTTCGGTAAATTAATCTAAAATAACTTGTCAAATCACTTAGAGCAAAAATATAATTTCAATAAATAATAAATAATTCAGAAAATAAATGACACCGGACCCAAAATAATAGGTGGAAGCCGGATACAGAATGTTAACATTTTGTATCCGGCCGGACCTGTAGTAGACCCGGACCCAAAATTTATGCCACACCGGTAACCGCATTACAAATGTCAAGTGTAGACACATATCACCTAACCGAAGTCTTCCGATTTATGGTATGTTTGTTTATGTTGACTATATATAGTATTTCTATCAGGTCCGGTTTTGATGTCGAAGATAAATCACCTGCCATGATTGTTCAAAATCGTATTCAAAATTAGTTTAGTAATCGAAATTATGAAGTATTCCTGGCGTTTTTATGCATAAAAGGGTATCTGATATCATTTTCTAGACAAATGGATACGACACAATGCGTTTTTTAAACTTCAAAAATATTGAAAAATACAGCTAATATTGCTTTAACAACCAGCTGAAAATGCCCAAAACACGATAACAGAAAAGGTTTTGCCTCCTCCAAAATAGGTTCTTGTCTTCATAAAGTATATACTTTTATTCTATAAAATCAAGGTAACACAACTATCTAACAAAAATATCGAGCAGTTATATAAAATACTGTATTACAAACTGATGTTGTTTATTGCTGTGCTGATTGAACTTTATAGCTCGTTTAATTTTAATTTTTATGCACTCTTGAATACTTAGATGATTTTTCTTGTTATAAGTAGTAAATGCGTAAGTAAAAAAATATTTTCTTAAGAGATCTTGACTTTGTTCTCCTTATCTAAGCTAATTTTTATAGATTTTATTACTGAAGCAAATTTCGCCAAACATTTTACGGAAAATATTCCAAAGTTATCCTAGTACATGCTTCTACTCAGAATAGCTATATAATATAAACGTGTTTAAAAAGACACAATGTAAATTCATTGAAAGGGACATCACTTGTAAAAATGGTAGCTGCAGTACAATTTCAGGATTCTTTCGTACTTCGTAAATATAAAATCTAAATTTGCTACCGTCTTTAGCTTGTTTTGTTTTATGGGCAAATTGAACATCATTTGAACATCTTTTGAGTTTTGAAAATGAAAGAAAAACAGGGCATACCGAGAAGTAGGGATAATATCGTTTGTGTTCAGTAATTATATTAGCTTAAGGATAAAAGGGGTAAAGGACTTTTAACACTGTCATTTGCGATGTTTTCAATAAAACGTTTCATCCTGTTAGATAAGTCAGTGTGCCTGTCCTTGAAAAGTAAAAGAATCTGAAAAACCATACACGGAAAAATATCTAAATGAATGCAAAGAAAAATAAATAAAGTAAAATTACTATTGACTGTTATCAACAGATCTTGTCTGAGAATGAAGAGTTAGAGAAAGTTCCTAAAAAAGTAAAGTTTTTATCAATTTTCAAGATTTGCAATTTTTATCAATGGATTTAAATCCCCGGAATCTCTTGTCACGATGTATCAAATTTTATGGTTCCCCAAGCCCGTAGAATTAGAATAATTTAATGTAAAGTGCTTTCAGCTAGTAGGTATTTCTTGACTTTAGTTTCATTGATGTATTAATACCATCTTAAGGAGGGGGTGTTGTAAATAAAATAAAGTTTTTCCATATTTTCTGCAAAATTTCCACATAGTATATCAATTGAGCGAGGAAGGAAAAACAAACATACATGTATTCACACAAACCAGTTTTCGAATATTCGTGAAAATATTTTGGACGGTTTTGAAATTATCCATTAAAAACATGACAACTTTGTCAGGAGTCTTTGAATGTTGTTTTATGAAATAATCCTTTTGTGTAGTTTTAAAATATTTTACTGTTTGCCACGTGCTTTAACTTTAGTATTGTGATAGTTTTGCCTTATGATGCCTCATAATGACACCGACTGTCATTGGAAAGGTATGTATCCCCCCTAAAAAATGTTAAAAAATACACATGTCTGATAAAAAACGAAGCTTATTGTAGTTCCCGGCCATTATCCTGTTTTTGTAATTTTAGGTTTGTACTCGATCCGTCCGTCTGCCACTAGCAAAGGGAAGCAGTAGGCTTAAACCAGAACTTCCCCTTTATCTGTCCCGTTTTTATAGCATTATAATCATACGAATAAAACTCAATATAGGTAGATAACTAACTCCAGTCTTGAAAAGAGAGAAAATGACAAAACGTAAACTTGTAAGATGGGTCAAGGGGTGCTCGCCTCTACACTGCCAGCTAGCTCAAGGAGCCAAGTCTGCTGGTAAAACACTGTCGCGCTATAGAAGAAAACATCAAACTCGAAACTTCCCGAAGGGTTTGGTCAAGAATCATCATATATTTCAGTAGAAATCGGCAGTATCTGAGAGGTAATGTATGAAAAATTTCAGGTCATTAGGTCTAAAAGCTAATTTAAAGGATGCAAGTAGAATTTCTTGTCCATATCCCCTATTACGTAAAGAATGTAAGTTGACTCTCAGTTTTCTTGATTTTCAGCAGGTTCTGGTATTTTTTAATAAAATTTCCGTAAAAATAAGGTTAAGAAATGTCCTTAGTAATAAGCTGTTTTTCAGAAATTCCTGTACTAAAGGTATGAAAAACACTTGTCGTGTTCTTCTTTCGTGGTTGGTGGTGTTGCTGTGCGGGGTTTTGGGATCTTTCGGTTGAAGTTTCATTTGTAAGAAAGCTTAATATCATAGTCAACGGAAATTATGTCCTTGGTTAGCTGTCGGTGAATGCGAGCGTTTGTCAGGACGGTACCGCCGGTGTGTATTGTCTTCATGTTTTAAGTACTTCATTGTAAAGTACATAAAACATCTTTCTAAATTACGTTTTGTCATATGCTTTTCTTTTCCAAGAGAGTGGTCATTGGTCTGTATTGGGTTTTATTCTCATGTTTACTATAGGGAAACGGGATAGTGAAAGGGGAGGTTTGGGTACCCATAAACCGGTTGAACCCCATCACTGGCTTTTGCTAGTGCCGTTACCAAGTTCGGCTATCCCGAGTTCCTATCGTTATTTACGTTTGTCTCTTGTTTTCATTATTGTTTTTCTAGTGCAGTTCGCTTGTAAGTTGTGGCATGTGATTGTAGTTCCTGATCATTGTAGGTGTTTAATGTTCTCCTGTTTTTGTAAAGGTACTCGTATTGATAAGTTAGACTTTTTTCTGGTGTGATTTGTACTGTTTTTGGACATTCGCCACACATAGGGGGAGGGTTTGGATCAAAGGAAACGAATTTAACCCCACCATAATTTTTGCGCCTTTCCAAAGTCGGGAATATGTTGGTCGTTGGCTTGTCCTTGTCTTCTTGTAAAATTTTAGTTTTTTGATATTCGGGTTACTGTAAACGTGGTTATTTTCGCGGGGGATTAATTTCGCGAAGTGTTGTACCCGAACCTTTCGCGTAGTTATAATATTCGCAGATCTTGAAAATTTGATAGTAAGACGTTTGTTATTAGAAGTATTCGCGTGGGGGTTATATTCGCGAAATAAGCAAAAATTACCCCACGCATAATTTTCACGTTTACAGTATTTGATGTGGTTTGTTTCCATTGATTTATGCCCTTCTTTACCTTTTCCTTGGTCATTTAGGGCTTGCTATATGGTGTGAGGTTCCTCACTGTGTTGAAGACCGTACGGTGACCCCTAAATGGTTTGTTTTGGGTCGTTTTAACCTAGAGATGGGATGTTGTCTCCTTGAAATTTACCCCATTTCCTTTCTTTTTTATATTGACTACAATCTTGACAAAATATACGACCTAGTGATGTGACTGATTTATGAATGTCAGAAGTGACACTTCTTTGAAGGTTTCTGAATCATTTTATATGTGCAATAGGACTAACTTCACAACTTATTTTTCCTTAAAAATCACAAAAATAATCTCACTGTTTATATCTATTGGCTATTTATTTAGGAAAGACTTTAAAAAAAGGCATTTTTACTTTTATGTGTACACTTACATAAATGTACAAAAGAAACCAACTTTATTTCTATAAAGTACATTGTATTATTAATTACAATTAGAAATTCATATTGCTGAAAAGCAAAACATTATTCTTTATTATATGATTTGTTTCTATAATGGATATATCTAGGGCCTTCAAATAGAGATGTAGTTTGTCACAATCCTGACATAAATTTGAAAAGCAAGAAAAGATGTTTAAAGCTAACATTATTTAGAATAGATGCAGTGAATCAATTGAGAAAAATGTGATTTAAATTGATTACATTTGTGAGGAGATCAATAAGGTAGGCAGGAAGGCTTAAGGTATGAAAAGAGACCAGATGAAAGAAAGAAAACTTCTAAAGATAGAACCAAGAAATAAAGAGAAAGACTGAAAGCGATCCGCGAAAAATTAGAAAAGACAAGAGATCTCAAAACAAAGCTTTATGAGAAAACTGAAAGACAAAGGAATATTGAACTCATATTGAAAATGGTGAATACAATAGATGTAGACAGGAATAAAAGCCTTGTCCTTGATAAACTGGAGTTCTGTATGTATCATATGCGTTTTTGTCACATGCACATTCACTCCATATCCTTTTATTTTTCCTAAATAAGCCAGAAAAATGAATATAGAAAAACAACAACCAATAATGTAAGGTCCAATTATTGAAAGAAAAAGCGTAAGTTGAGTACAGAAAAACCAGACACCAAGGAACATGTCGATCTAAGGGTACCAAATTCTATCTCGGCATCCAATGTAAGAAATCATGCAGCTACCAGAAAGACTGAAAGCATGGGCAAGGACAATGACATACATCATCAGAAATGTCACACCCAGTAGAATGGACTTCTGGACAGCAATGATGTTAATGGATTAAATGACATTTTCTGAAATCACTAAAATTTGACGACCAAGACAGGAAATAACAAAAAGAAAGGGATCTCTTGCTTTTGCTGCTGGTTCTGTAACTGGTTCATTGTGGAAGGGTAATAAGACATAATATCAATATCAATTTAGAAAGAATGTAAAAGCAAATCGTATTTCTAAACAAAGAGTTGTTTAAGAGAAATAGCAGTTTATAATAGGCTAATTCGCAGAAGCAAAATCAAGGGTAATGCCAAATTAGGAAGATATAGTCTTGATCAATGAAGAACATATAGCGGAGCTTTATCTTTTATGTACGAAACACGGAGCATTCAACAAATTTGTATCAGAATACCCTGATTACACCCTGAAATTTATCACATTTTGTAAGACGATTCCAAAGAATATGGAATAATTGAGTCTCAGCATACGTCAGGTATATATTTGCAAAAACACTACTACTTAGAACAGAAAGTCAGTGCCTTAAATAAATTAGCCACTTTCATTGAAATAGACACAAAAGCTGCTGTCAGAATGTTATGAGATTTATCTACTTTGTCGTAATGAATTTTTCATTACAATCACAGGATGAGTTTAAATCTGCCGAATTGTATGTAAAATATGTCAACATTCATCCGATTTACATAGTTCGAAGCAAAATAATCTCTCGTTGTTATATCAGGTAACCTCAATTATAATACTAATGCAGTTCAGGTGCTCACTGAGAAGTTGATTGCTCACATAGCAAACAATCATGCTCGGTATCCACCCAGAGTCATACATCGTTTTCCCGACAACTGTGAAGCTCAGTACAAGAATAGAGTTCTCCCTCATAATCAAGTTCTTCTCGAAGAAAAAAGTGAAATACATGTAATATACAACTTAAAAGACTCAGGTCATGGTATATGTCCATCTGATGGTTTAGAGGATGCCACCAAACGTAAGGTCGGCCGATAAATCCTATAAGGAAACGTTATAAACAATGCCTATCAGGTATACATTGCAAATCAGAACAAATACAGATAACATACATGTACAAAAAATGACGTATATTCTGCAGAGAGTTATAAAAAATCATAAGCTAAACAATATCATAATCCTTCAAGGAACAAAATCTTACAGCTGTGTTCAGGCATTAAAAAACGATCAAAATATTCAGACCTAAGTTGCTTTTGCAGTATATGGATTGATTCAAATTTACAAGGACCTGGTATGCTGGGTAAATTAAGACAGAATGAAATAACAATGGACTTGACAAGTATGTTGACAGTTCGAGTTACATTCATGAATATATTCTTTTACTGCATTTATAGAAATGTTTTTCACCAATACTTAATTTTATAACAGTTTCAAGATTTCATTCTCTTGATTTTAAAGCATTTGCTACAAATCTTCTTTTCAAAAAAATTATCCGGTATTATTTTTTTTCAAATTTTCCATGTATTTGTGTAGCCTAGAATTCATTACTTCACTGGAGTTCACACTGTGAGTGCATCGTTTGTGAATGTTGTCTTTTTTCTGTGCTTTGTATCTGTCTAGCGTAATTTTTTCTGTTTTTAACGACATTGTGTTCTGTGTCCTCGTTTTGGCCAAGTCTTTGAACTTCGATTTTTTTAAATTCCACTCCTTTGTTCCTTCGGTATTCTACGTTGCCGTTGTTTCAATGGCACTGTTTAACTCCAAAATTATTTAAATTCATTACTACATTTTATACTTGAAAAATCAAATCTTATAGTTTTTAAATACATAAATAATAATAAAAGGATATGGAGTAAATGCAAATGAGACAAAACTCTACAAATTCATTTCAGAACCAATCATTGTTGTTCTCCATCTTTTATATATTGGAAGTAAACAGAGCCATTCAGTAAATTCACAGTGACTTCGGTATTTAGTTATTTGTTACCACTGGGTCGATACCACTGCTGGTGGACTGTTAGTTCCTGATGGTATTCACCAGCCCAGTAGTCAGTACTTCGGTGCTGACCCGAAAGCCGATTATTTTTGGAAACTTACAATATCTAAATTTTTGTAAATTTTATTGAAAACTAAGGAGTATCTCCCTCATGCAAAGCTCTGTCCTTAGCTGATTTTGGCTTTTACATTTAGATCATATTGGTTATTTGTTCTCGGTCAGTTTTCAAGCATTTTTTGAGTTTATTATCTTCCAAACATTTAGATTTTATCTGCACTGAAGAGACATAAGTTGTGGAAATGCGCATATGCAGAAAGTAAATTCACAGTGACTTCGGTATTTAGTTATTTGTTACCACTGGGTCGATGCCACTGCTGGTGGACTGTAAGTCCCCGAGGGTATTCACCAGCACAGTAGTCAGTACTTCGGTGCTGACCCGAAAGCCGATTATTTTTGGAAACCTACAATATCTAAATTTTTGTAAATTTTATTGAAAACTAAGGAGTATCTCACTCATGCACAGCTCTGTCCTTAGCTGATTTTGGCTTTACATTTAGATCATATTGGTTATTTGTTCTCTGTCAGTTTTTAAACATTTTTTGAGTTTATTATCTTCCATACATCTAGATTTTATCTGCACTGAAGAGACATAAGTTGTCGAAATGCGCATATGCAGATAGAAAATTCACAGTGACTTCGGTATTTAGTTATTTATTACCACTAGGTCGATGCCATTGTTGGTGGACTGTAAGTCCCCGAGGGTATTCACCAGCACAGTAGTCAGTACTTCGGTGCTGACCCGAAAGCCGATTATTTTTGGAAAGTTACAATATTTAAATTTTTGTAAATTTTATTGAAAACTAAGGAGTATCTCCCTCATGCACAGCTCTGTCCTTAGCTGATTTTGGCTTTACATTTAGATCATATTGGTTATTTGTTCTCTGTCAGTTTTTAAACATTTTTTGAGTTTATTATCTTCCATACATTTAGATTTTATCTGCACTGAAGAGACATAAGTTGTCGAAATGCGCATATGCAGAAAGAAAATTCACAGTGACTTCGGTATTTAGTTATTCAGTATTGATGCCGGTATCTTCTAACATTTTTAAACCTTCTTTGATGTCGATGACTTGTTATTTTTTTTTAATGTTTTATTGTCAATTCTTTAATGTGGGAGAGATAACTTCTTTTTTATACTAAAGGGTGTGTCTGTAAGACACTGATGGCCGCCGAACATGCTTAAAATCCCTAGATGGAATAAAGAACTACTAATACAAATGATTTTTATAACGTTCAATAAATATTTGCTGAGTAATGAACCTTAACAAAAATGTCCGGCTTAGGTCACTGAAGAATAAGATATAGGTCAGATAATAAAATTATCTAAGAATTATGCAGTACTCATCATGGTGATTTATTTGATTAAAAATCAGTGAAATATAATGTGTAGTTGTTAAGAATGGTCAAATTTTAAAATAAGTCACTCAATCGTAAAGTATAGGTCAAAGCCACTTGTCAATGATTTAGTTAGTACTCATCAAGACACCAAGAAAAAATCCAATATTGTCTCAGAATTTTTTTCAGTAAATAGACGTATGAGTAATAAGATTCTTTTGAATGTTTGCCTTTTAAAGGCATTGTATGAGACAAATGTCGAAGACGATATATGCAGCTTCATGCATAGTGAAATCAATTATATTCGTAATCCAAAATAACAGATAACACATTGACATGTATTAAACGATAATGGACAGGACTACCGTATTGAAAGCTATTACGTAATATAAATCATTGATTACATGGAATATATTCCACAAAAATTTACATGGAATATATTCCACAAAAATGTTGGTAATCTGAATCATCAATCTTTCCTTGCATCTATGTAACATACTAATTTTTTCTCCAGCTGTAAATTCGAGACTTTGCTTTAGGTTTTGGCCATCTATCGAATTCTATTCATATTTAACGAGGAAGATGAGTTTAATATAAAATTGCTCAGGGCATATAGACCCTTAGTACATCTATGCTGGTCTAGCTGTTGGGCATATTTGAATTTCTGGTTTCTAAATGTTTGAATTATTTGCATCAGAATAGACATATGTCGCCAAATGGCTATTTGTACCACATTTTGGGTTTTTGTTATTTCATTACCACTAGTCTCGAAGAATCATTTTGGTCTGTGGAAGTATTAAACATAAAAGCATACAGTTCAGAAATTATTATTGAGATAATAAATGTTGAAATATAAAACTATTAATTATGGACAACCATTCAAATTAACAAACTCTCTGACTGTCTGCCTTCCCGTCCCTCGTGCATTTCGCTCACAATCAATAAGTTAATCTAATGTAATAATGGGTCTCACAGAAAAACATTCAGATATAGAAAGATAGGTATACCTTTGCTTGTTGATTGTAAGTCCCGCCCCGGGTAACAGCTGGCCAGTCGTCTGACCTTCGGTAGTGACCTGAAAAGTTAATATTTCCTCAGTAAACTACCTTGTTTTTAGCTGATTTTCGTTTCACCGTTAGACCTTTTACAACCCATTAAAATTATTACATTTGGAGTTAACATATGTGTTATGGTCTCATAATCATTTACTCCATATCCTTTCCTAAAATATTTAATACAGGAGTTTGTCTTTTATTGCAGTGTGGAGTTGGTAAAACAATTCCCCATGGTAGAGATGTATGCTCTTTATTTTTCTTAGATATGGTGTATTTGAACATGAGATAATATCTCATGTGTACACTTTGCTCAATTACTATTATCTAAATTTATGTAAATTCTAAAACCGAAGGATTAACTCCCATCATCGTAGTTTTGTCCTTAGCTATATTTCTTATTACTGATTATTCGGATTTCGTTTCGTTTTATGCATTTAACATTTTGTGACATGGATTTCCTTTGTTTTGGTTCTAGTGCTGTTGATTAGGGATAAATTTCCGAAATGGCCATACAGCTCATCAAAATTATTGCAGTTGGAGTTAACGTATGTGTTATGGTCTCATGTTCATTTACTCCATATCCTTTCCTAAAATATTTAATACAGGAGTTTGTCTTTTATTGCAGTGTGGAGTTGGTAAAACAATTCCCCGTGGCAGAGATGTATGCTCTTTATTTTTCTTAGATATGGTGTACTAATACATGAGATAATATCTCATGTGTACACTTTGTTCAATTACTATTATCTAAATTAATGTAAATGATAAAACCGAAGGATTAACTCCCATCATCGTAGTTTTGTCCTGAGATATATTTCATATTACTGATTATTTGGATTTCGTTTCGTTAAATGGCCATACAGCTCATCAAAATTATTGCAGTTGGAGTTAACATATGTGTTATGGTCTCATGTTCATTCACTCCATATTCTTTCGTAAAATATTTTTTTAATACAGGAGTTTGTCTTTTATTGCAGTGTGGAGTTGGTAAAACAATTCCCCGTAGTAGAGATGTATGCTCTTTATTTTTCTTAGATATGGTGTATTTGTACATGAGATAATATCTCATGTGTACACTGCTCAATTACTATTATCTAAATTTATGTAAATTCTAAAACCGAAGGATTAACTCCCATCATCATAGAGTAAGTGAGAACCGAACCTTCGATCTAAAAGCAAACAATCCAAGGACAATCGCAACACCAGAAACAAAAAGGCAGAAAAAAACAGAGACATAACATGGGTACAGCACAGAAAAGAAAAATGAAGAAACTCACACACAAAGATGAACAACACGGATCCAATATAAAACCATGGGTGAGATCAGGTGCACCGGTAGAGTCAGCATCTCCTGCTTCTTATAAGACACCCGCCGTGTTGAACATGTCAAATCCGGTAGTAAAGTCAAATTCGGTAGAGGAAACAACAATTAAGCTTTAAAGGGAAAGATCTGATGTCATGTGGGAAACAGATATCCCATAGCGGTCCACAAGATGATGATGACGACCGTAAAACTTCTGGAGGGATGACTTCAAGTTTTGGGTAACGTACCCTTGTTGAAGTAGCCTATTTGTGAGCAACCGGGCTCTATCAAGGAAGTTTTGTCCTTAGCTATATTTTATATTACTGATTATTTGGATTTCGTATCGTTTTATGCATTTTAACATTTTTTAGATATGGATTTCCTTGTTTGGGTTCTAGTGCTGCTGATGAGGGATAAATTTCCGAAATGGCCATACAGCTCATTAAAATTATTGCAGTTGGGGTTAGCATATGTGTTATAGTCTCATGTCCATTTACTCCATACCTTTTCGTAAAATATTTTAGTTGATACTTTCGTCTCTAGCCTTTAGCATTATTTTTGTTTTTATTTCCTGTCTTCCAAATTATGATTATATCTGCACTGTAGAAACATAAGTCGTCTAAATGGCCGTGAGCAAAACTAAAATTGCAATGCTTTTTGTTAATTCGTTTTTAGCACAATTTGAAGATCTGGTTACAAAGTACAGTATATTTAGTTTTGTAATCAATATCTCAGAAGTGTTGCAGTCAGGCTATTTCTAGAATTAGGAATAACCCATTCTAAATTGAATATTACCATACACAGACATGATTGTGAGGTGATATGCTTCATGTAGACAGTGATGGTTCTGATAAAATACAAAAATAGTATTATGTTCATAGATAATATCAATTTCAGTACACTCAAAATGTCATGAATCAGCTGATTTAATTATGATGTCTGATTGACTATATTTGTATTTTTCGCAGTTACATTGTTTTATGGTACATATTATTTTAATTGGTCAATTCTAAGTACGACTATTTAACCTAGCGTTATAATTATTGTGTCTGTTAGCTTGTCTGCACAAAGTCTTATATGAGGGGGTGGACTGGGTTAAGGGAGCCCGGGAGAAAGGAGAAAGGGGCAGGATAAAGGAGAGAGGAGCGGGTGAAAGGAGGGAGAAGAGAGAAAAAAATGAAAGGGATGGAGGGAGACATGAAAGAGAAGGTGGAAGAAAGGAGAGAGGGTATGGAAGAAAGAAGCCTTGGAGCGGGAGAATCCCCCTCTAATATTGAGACTACTGGACCAAGTTTCTACAATTGGTCATTTTTTACAAAAATCAGAGCTGTTTATATATCTTTCTTAAATGTGCAGATAACTTTAGAGCTTTGTTCACCCCTCCCCCGGGTTAAGTTGTTCTTGTGAAAAAAATAAAACGACATATATTATTTCTGTAATTGTAAGGTTATCAAATTCACTTTCATATTCTAATAAAAAACAATGCAACCGAACTCATCACTTCAACAGAACCATTCCTGATTAACCTGGTTGTAAATGCTTGTATTACAGGCTAAGATACCTCCTTGATCCGTCTTCATGGTCTTGATACAAGTGTGTATCCCTAGGTATGTATGTTATCGAGATTGTGATTGGCTGAATAACACGTCGCCTTAAAATGGTTAATATCACGCGCGTTTTCACTCTGCCGCCTTCATATATCTTAAACGCATTGCTTCGGTGGAAAATTAAGAAATAATTGTAATTTTTAGAAAAGAAACATATCATATGAAAACACAAAACATGCTAGCCCATTCCAACATGGACGGACACAATAATAAGTTTACTAAATAAATTACAAAAAAAGTCGTTTCGCTCCATTAGGCGACAGTTTGGCGTGTTCAGTGTTGGAATTTCTTCCAGTTTGGTCTGTTCAATTTTGGAATTTCTTCTTAAATATGCACCGGGTATTAGTAGGAGTAAATAATTGTTATTTTTTATTGATTTTTATTGAAATAAAATTTAAACACCCATTCCTTGCTTTATATCATATAAAAATAGGCACAAAGTATTTTTGTTTTCGTTCGTTCATATGAAGGTAATACCATTTCACTTCTACAAATAAGCAACGTCAACGTCACACTCAATCAGAATAGGGATTATACACGCAACGTTTGGATGCAAAAGCAGGAATGGCGTATTTCTCCTTCAAAAATTAAAATACGTCTTATATTTACGGTCTTTATCAAATTTCGAACCACTTAAAAATTCTTCCGCTTCATTCCGTGTATGGCACTCGGGTAGATGTCCTTAGTACCGGATTTGGATTCCTATTTCGGTATTTTTGGTAATGAGTATTTCTTTTCTGACTATTTCTCTTTTCGATTATGGCTTTCCATTTTTTTTTTATTTTAATGCTGCTGATGAGAGGTTACTCCTTGCGACACGTGTACAGCATAAGAACAATCTTACTGTTTATAATGCCACTTTGGTGTTTGTATTATTTAACCACATGTAGAGTACTTCCATAGGTAGTATCTTACACTTTGTAAGATATACTAAAAACTAATGAATTTAAGAAATAATCATGAGCGCCGTTGGTTTGTTGGAGATTTACATATGGGTGGCCTTTACTTTCGTTAATATTTGACCAGAGGGTACCGTAGCGAAGCGAAGGGTAAAATGAACGAAAATAATGGATATTACAAAACCCCGCAAAAGGTGGAACACTCACAAAATGACTCTCTGTTGCTGTTTACATCTGCAAAATCTTGAGGATTTATATTTGTTCCATAAACATCTTGCATCTGTAGTACCTTAAGTATAATAAATCGGGAAAACATACAGAACAAAAACTTAAAACTAATAATTAATTAGGTTCCTGTCCAGTTTTCTCCAAAGTCAAAACAAAAAGAGTTAAGGAAAGGTTTCGAAACTTTGATTAATGATTAAGTATAATAAATGTTGGCCAATAAACTAAAATACTTATTTCCTTATTTTATTTTCAAGATCACAATGCTAGGACTTTCTGAACCTGAACCTCTCTGTGGATGAGGGGCAGAAAAGGGTGACTACTTTGCAAATGGTTCATCAAAGTATCCAGTATATTTTTCTTTCCATAGTTTACAAATAATAAATGTTAAGCTACTAAGTCTGTAAATTGCGGCTTTGTGCTTTGATCCGTTTTATGTTTTGGTATATCACGTGTTAATCACATGTTAATCATGTGTTATCATCCAATTGTCTCTATTGATTATTTGTTGTCTCTATTGATTATTAAGGCGTTTACTCTCTGATAATGTTTTAGCAATGAGAAACCTCGGTCGGTTATCTCCCAGTACCAATTTAGTTTTGTATGGTTCAAAGTTGAGATAATTTCAGTTAGCATACCAATAGCCTCTTTTGTTATTTAAATCAAAAACTTGATACAGGGAGATAACTGAGCGAGGTTTCTCCACGTGGGTTTCTCATTGTGTGAACAATAGTAGGTAGATACAATAAGGGTCTGCTATTTTACTTTACTTAAATTTTGACAATTTATTTTCCTCTTAAAATATGACAATATCTAGTAGTATCTTTTTGCCTCTTCGGTAATGAATTTTGGTATTGAGTCAGTCTTCTTTTCAATTACAGTGAATACGCTATGGAAAAATTCGTCGATTAATCAATTAATGTTTTCTTTTTGTGGACTATTCACGCGATGTCATCTTTTGTTTTCTTTTTAATGTACTTCCAAAGATCTTCGAGTTTTCATTTATTCTAATTGCTATAAAGTAGGCATACTTTAACTATTGTACAACCAGAAACGGAACAAAGCTATTATTTAACTTCAAATTAAAATCACAATGAGTCTTTCAACAATGAGCTATGCTCATACCTCATAGTACGTTCAAATAGACCCTAGCACTTGTTTGAGCGGAATTCATTGCTAGATGTGGAACAACTCTACAGGCATATTCATTACTCATAGGGGTACAAACTTAAAATCAACTGGAAAAGGGTTCTAACAAATTCTGCAATCTGTTGCCTGACAAAAAGACTTTTAAAAGACATTAACAACATATAAACGAACACAAGGTACTAATCGAGTCAATTGCAAGATAACTTGGCATAATAAAATCACGAGATGTGGGAACTTTAAAAAAAGCTTTTGTAGAATGGAATATTGTATTCATCAAGTTTACAGTTTTTTCGGTGGTTTTGCTCAAACCCATTATAATGCTTTACGATATTATCCATTGGACAGGTGCAGTATGTAGAGTTGTCATACACTTCAGACGACTGAAGAATCGTTCGAACATGGTTTTTCGGACATGTACCAGTTTTATCATCTTATTTTAGGCAATACTGACTTCCATTTGAAAACAATAACACCTTATTTTTGCAGTATATATTGTAGACAAAATGTCTTATTTGTCAATAATTTCAACCACGACTTTAAAATCAACGCTGCTGACAAACCGGACAAAACGATTTTGATAATTACTCCTTTAGATTAATTAGTACAATTTGTGGTGATGTTTGCCTTTGCAATTTTCACAACCACTGAAAGGAATCTTTTTATATCCATCAATTTTTAGAAAGAAAAATAAAAATAATCAATGAAAAAGGCATAAATCGACAGTTTGGTTAAAAGTGGAACCATCAAAATTTAATACACGCACGTGTTTCTTGCGCATGTGCGAACTGTCATTAATTGTACTTTTAGGAATAATTTAAATAATAAATTGAATGAAGGTCAAAAAATTTAAAGGCAAAGACAAGTCAAATTGTATCAAGAAACCATTATAACGAGTTTTAAATGACCATGGAAATACTCTGTAACCGTTTATGCAACCACAAGTGAGTGTTTTGTAAAAAAATGTAGGAAAGGTCCTTATACCGATTGAGTTCTTTTTTACAAGTAGAAAAATTCTACCTCTATTTTGTTTCTGCTATGGAAAAATGTTATGCGCACCAAATATTTACTCTGCCTTACAGAAAATATGTAACAAATGTAATTTATATCAATGCCAACATTGTTTCTATTACATTTAAGCACTTGTTATTTATCCAGAGTAAACTATGAAGTCACCAACATGTGTTTATTATACTAACAAGAAAACTATTCATTCATGAAACGAGGAAAAGCGATAGAAATTGACACTCCAGGATTTGCAATTACGAGTTTACCAGTATAATGTTACGGCCGCCATACATGCAACTGACTATACATTTGGCAAGAGGATGCAATCTCTAGTAGCGTAATAGCGAATTTGTGACAAACACTGAAAAGACATAACTTTTAAAATAACCATTTGAAAAATTGAAATTTACTGCAATTGCGTATCACAAAACTGCTGACAAATTCATAGCAAGAGACGCTCTCTCCGTCACAGTTACTTCGGTATTTTGTGATTTATAACCACTTGGCCGATGCCTCTACTGGTGGACTGTTAGTCCCCCTGGGTATTCACCAAACCAGTAGTCAGTACTTCAGTGCTGACCCAAAAACCAAATTTATTGAAACTTGCAATATCTAAATTTTACAAAATTTTGGTTAAAACTAAGGAGTATCTCCCTCATGCATAGCTTTGTCCTTAGCTGAATTTTGGCTTTTCTATTTAGATCTTTTTAGTTATTCATTCTCTATCAGCTTTTACAACTTTTTCGGTTAATGGACTTCCAAATGTTTTGGTTTGATCTGCACTGATGAGACATAAGTTGTCGAAATGCGGATATGCAGAAAATAACAGTTATTTGTTTCATGTGAATCGACCCATGTTATTTCACGCACTTGTATCTCGATATTCTACTCTTCGTTGTACATGGTTTGCAAATGACTTTAAATTACATTACAAAACCCCGCAAAGGTGGAACACTAACAATTGACTCTCGGTTGCTGTTTACATCTGCAAAATCTGGAGGATTCATATTTGTGTCATAAACATCTTGCATCTGTAGTACCTTTTAGTATAATAAATCGGAAAAAACATACAGAACACAAACTTTAAATTAATAATTAATTAGGATCCTGTCCAGTTTTCTCCTAAGTCAAAAGAAAAAGAGTTAAGGAACGGTTTCGAAACTTTGATTAATGATTAAATATAATAAATAATGGCCAAAGAACCAAAATACTCATTTCCTCTTTTTATTTCCAATTCTAAAGTTGTATTACCATCTCTGTTGTTGATAAAATTTAATAAAAATCCTTCATATTATTTCTTCAAAATGACGATGCCAAAAATGTTAGAAAGAATTTCGGATTATTATAGTTCTTTCATACGCTTTTCCGCTGCGTCCTTAACACCTTTGCGGAATATTTTCCCAACTGTAGTTTTAGGAAGAGTATCAAAGAAGAGAAATACTCGTGATAAGTCAGGTACTCTATGTTTAGATGTTTTTTTCGAAGACAGGAAGTTTCTTAACTCTTCCTCCTTCAATGAGGCATTTGGTTTAACAACAATGCAGGAGCAAACTTTCTGAAAACAAATTGGATCATTTAATGGTACAACACAAACATCGGCTATTGCTGGATGTGCTCTTATTTCGTCTTCAATGTATGATGGCGCTATTAACTCACCGTAGCATATGATGGTATTAGAACACCGTCCAATAACGAAAACGTCTCCGTTTTCGTCCATATAAGCTGAATCATCCGTTTTGAACCACCCTACTGAACTATAAACCTGATTTGTTTTGGAAATATCATTTTTGTACCCGTTAAAAGTGCTTTGTTTTCGGACAAACAATTCGCCTATTTGGTTTCTTTCTAGAGTATTCCCTTTTGAATCTACAACATTTAGTTCAACTCCAGGATAAGGACATCCGACACAGTTTGATGTGTAATTACGTGACTTGTTTACTCTTTTTAGTGTTATTGCGTCCATTTCGGTAGAACCATATGCATTTATGAATTCATCCGCAAACCTACCAACAACACCTGAACATTCACCTGACACTGGAAGACCTGCTGTAACAATTACTCTAAGATGAAAATCAGTTTTGTCTCTTTGCAGTAACTCCAAAATGAATTCTTGAAACAACATAGATACTGAACAATTTTCGTATTTTATAACTTTTATTACGAAGTCGCACATATTTTTGACATTAGCAAGAGGTCTATAGTAATTACTACATGTAATTCTTGTAGCACCAGAAACAAGCAAAACGGTTGGAAAGCCTGCTGACCAACAAAACATTCTATCATTGAAGTAGATGTCGTCATTACTTATACCAAATCCAGTTGTATAACACTGCCCAAGTCTTAAAAGCTGCAAATGTGTTTTAGGAACCAGTTTGCGGAGACCAGTGCTCCCAGAAGTTAGAAGGAAAACAGCAACATCATCAGGATCTAATACTGGAAGATGTACTTCACTTGCCTTGGAATTTCCCAAATTTAAAACGTCTGAAAATAACAAACATCCTTGCAAAGTGTAATTGTGCAAAACAATGCACTTTAGAGAAGGCAGGCAAAGGCTGTTGACCTTTGGTATATCATGATCATCCATATTAAAGCTGGAAATTATATTTACGATGAATTTTTGACCAATTTCAACGTTTCCACGATCCATTATTATTGCTGTGCAGTTTTCAGTTTTCTGTAAAACAGGAATAATATCTCTGCCATCCCCGAATTTGTAATCCATGTATAGAGGAACCGCCCCAGCTAACTGTGTTCCGAAAGTAGACACAAGTCACTGCCTATTATTTGGAAAAAAAGGCCAACCGTATCTCCCTTATTGATTCCTAGATGTATAAGACCTTTTGCAAATGCCATACTTTCCAAGTAAAGTTCTCTGAGAGTTATCACATCCCGATCACCTGGCATCGAGTAAATGATAAAAGCCACTTTATCTGGTGTATCGGTGGCATATTTGTTTAATCTTTCAGCAATGGTACAATATAAAAGCGTCTCCTTCCTTGGAGACTGTACATAACTGATATTTCTATCAACCATACTTTACAGCCACATTGAAGATCTCGCGTATCACTCAAGAACTATTTCTACATAGTAATTAATTCAGATATGATAATATGGGGAGACAGGGCCTCCTATTAACACCATACTTTGTGGAGCTTTGTTTCTAATTATTTTTTTACCACTGAATCGAATCAATTCCTTTCAACGTGTTATTAGTGAACTAATGTAGTCAGTTTTAGAAGGTAGCTGGTGGCCTACACATGTCTAGGAGTTTCCCACATACCCCAATATCAATGTCGCCTGAAAAACCTTATTTTGCAGTATACAATATCTTATATGCATAGCCACGACTGAATGCAACAATAATTTATCCATGAATATCAATAGATGCTAACATGACAACCTTTGATATCAAAATTATAATAATACATGAACTATAGTGTAACAATTATGCAACGAATATTCAAAACTTTATACTAAATTAGATTAAGTAACTTTTAATCTTGATATGTCCATATTAGTGTCACAATAGGAACTTTGAGGTCAAAAGAAGATAATCACATTATTTTTTTTCTGATTTTAATAGAAATGATCGGAATAAATACAAGATCGATAAAAGAATACTGGTAGAAGAAAAGCATTATTCAACATACAACTGTTCTAAATGAATCAAGCAAGTATGATAGAGTTCCAATGTCCAATCAACAACGAAAATGAGAGCAAGCCTGCAATTTATATTTACCCAGAATTCAAGCAGGTCATAGTTTTTGTCTGTCTTAATTTAAGCCAAAGAAATCGAGGATGCTATGCATTCCATGTCAAATCAATAAGATTTGAGACCTGTTCTACCTAGATAAAACAGCATTGTATTTGTACTCGATATAAGAAAAAAAATAATCACATCCAAACTTTTAATACAAGATAACAGATTTAATATTTTTTTCAAAAATACTTTACAGTATAGAGTCCGTAAAAAAATTCCCTGTGAGAGAGATATATGCTCTATATACATTTCAGTTATGATGTACTTGTTCTTGATAGAATTTCTCATATGAATGCACTATCATACTTTCACGATTTCGACTTTTTGTGTAATTAAAATTGTTATTCTGATCACCTGTTTATTGTGCCAACGTCTCATGATTTTATCATGCAAAGTTTTCTTACTATTGGCTCGATGAGTGCCCTGTGGTTGTTTAAATGTTGTGATCGTCTTCTATTAGTCTTTTTGTCGAGCAATGGATGACAGCGATAGTAAGAACACTTTACCAGTTAAGTTCATGTTTGTTGACGATCCCGCATCCATGGATGAAAGGGTAAAAAGCCATGGATGTAGCGTTGCTCGACAATTAGCAATCAATTCTGCTCAAACCGATGTTATGGGCCGCCTTGAACTTGCTATCAAGTATGAGCAAAGCTCATTGTGGAAGGTATCATGGTGACTTCAAGATGAAGAACAACAATAAAATTCGTAACGGTACCACGGAACCTAACGTCTCGCCTGCTCAGTGCAATGTCATTATCATTTGGCCTATATTTAGATGAGGTTGCTCGGTAGAATTTAAAGAAAAAAATGGGTTTTGAAATTTTCATACTAAAATTGGAATCAAATATTTTTGTACAATGACTGTTTTCAATGAAATGTTTGCAAAAATGTATGGTTGCTAAGTAGAATTCCAAAACATAACTGGTCTTTTAGAGTTTCATGAAATTTACCAAAACTGGAATCCAGGATTTTGGAAATTTTACTTTTGAAAATAACTATTCATACTGTTAGGAATTGAAAAAGATATTGTTGCTAGGCAGAATCCAAAAAAAAAAAAATAAGAGGTCTTTGAGAGGTGCAGAAAATTTACCAAAATAAGATTCCAAGAGTTTAGCAATTTGCCTTTTGAAAATGATTATTATAACTGTAACGAATTGAAAAAGATATGGTTGCTAGGTAGAATTCCAAAAAAAGCTCTTTGAGAGTTTCTGGAAATTTACCAGAATAAGAATCAAAAATTTTTGCAATTTGACTTTTGAAAATGATCATTATAACTGAAAGGAACTGAACAAGTTTTGGTTGCTAGGTAGAATTCCAAAAAATAACTGGTCTTTGAGAGTTCCAGGATGGTAAACCAAAATTGGAATCAAAAACTTCCTCAATTTTATTAATGAAAATGGTTGTTTGATTCAAATTTATTAGAAAAGCATTGTTGCTAAGAGGAATTTTTTAGAATAGCTTGTCTTTGAGAGTTTCAGGAAATTTACCAAAGTTGGAACCATGTTATTCAATTCTTTAGTGTTAAAAATTATGCACGATACTAAAACATTGTTAAAATTTGTAATTGGATGCAAAAATTTCAAAAATTATTGGTCTTTGACATTTTCAGGAAATTTACCAAAGTTGAAACCGGAATCAAAATTCCAA
>MJUU01018531.1:32757-46663 GCA_002080025.1 Modiolus philippinarum | reverse complement strand
TGAACATATGATTGACTAGTTATTTTCTGCAACCAATCGGTTATAGAACTTCCCATGAAATATTCTTTGTGGTATTCAACGTATGTTTAATGAAGTCCCGTGCTATTTCCCACAAAATGTATTCGGAATACATTCTTGGTGTTAATCATTTATCATTAGAGGAAAAGATAACACCACTTTATCCCGATTATTACTCTAGTTTATCCACTCTCGATAGTTAAATCTTAAAATTTTAGAATGCTGGGCAAGCCTCGCAATTGAAATTTTAATATTTAAATATCTCTAGTGGATAAAATATGGCAATGAACGAGATCTTGTGGTGTAATCTTTATTTATTTCTCCACAGGTACCTCTTCGAGAACGTCGGCTTTGGGTGTAAAAATGTGTCTTTTCAATAAACTTTTGCTACGGTCTAGACCGTTCGAGGGTTGAGTGGAAACTATGTGCATTTAAAATTGAGTGTAAAATTATTATAAATTCAGTTTTTAAGCAAACAAGTTAATACTTGGCAATGTATAAAACTATAACATGATAACTTTTTAGAACAACAATCTAAATGATTGCTTCGTGGAAAACAAGTGAAAAGTAGGTCAATGCACATACAGCAATTCTTCCAACTAATAAAAATAGCAATAACAAACAAAATACCCAAGTTCTGCATATGCGCATTTCGACAACTTATGTCTCTTCGGTGCAAAAATCAGCTAAGGACAGAGCTTTGCAAGAGGGAGATACTCCTTTTTTTTATCAAAATTTTGTTACAGTTAGATGTTGCACCTTTTTCATAAATAAGATGAATGAAAAAGGTGCTACAGCTACATCTGTCATTTAGTCCTTTTGGGCTCAGTAAAATTTACCTATTTTGCAGAATCATACTTACCCAAGTATTTATATGGTTTATATTTTGAGTATGAAAAAGAAAGTCAAGGAGACAACATCCCATATCCAGGTTAAAACGACCCAAAACAAAGCATCTAGGGGTCAGTGTACGGTCTTCAACACAATGAGGAACCTCACACCATATAGCAAGCCCTAAATGGCCCCAAAAAGGTAAAAAAGTGAATAAATTTGTTTTATAAATAATACTGATATATGATTAAATTGTTTTTTATGGATGAAAAAAGGGGGACTTATGTTACGCGAATTTTAATGAAATGAAATCAGTAAACATGTTCTCTGCAAGGTGTTCGACATTTCCTATGGCAGTCCATTTCATTAAGTTGATGCATTTTAGATATTGTTACATTTAAGCTGAGGTACTGACATTAATATCTTTCATAGCGTTATGTGGTTATACTGTAGAAATATATTTCGTATTCCTTTATTACATTTTTAAGTATTAAGGAGTTCTGCTTACTACTAGTGCCATTTAACGACCATTTTACCAATGCATATACCATGTGTGTTCTTATTCAAGTACTATTTTGCCAATATCAAGCACTTTTAGGCATAGTTTTTTTACAGACTCGGTCTCTTTACCATTAAAAGATAGCACCTTTGGCTGTTAATTATTTTTCACATTTAGGCAGATACCACCTTTACCATAATTGTTAATTGATAATAATTAACACAATTGGCACTCATTCAGATAATTTTTTTACAGAATATGTAACTGATGTTCCTACATCTTTTTGGACAAAACAGTAAAAAATTATGAAAAATACACATACAACTTTTTTCCACTAAGCCTTTGCGTTTCAATAAAGTTTTAAGATTTTATGAGAATTTGCATGCGGAGTGTTTCCTTGATGTTCTTCGTCAATTTGCTTTTACTTTCAGGCCATTTGTTATTTATTTTATGTCATCTGTTTAAGTTGTTTTGATTGTTGGTCATTCTATTGTTTGACTTTTATCTGTATTTTAAGTTTTCGAAATGGCCATCTACAGAACAATCAATACGGGGTTTTCGAGATAGGAACTCTCGTGAAATTGAAGGCGGAAACGATCTCATCAAATACCAGTTAGAAGGACTGACTGGATTCCTGACTTATTTTAATAAATACAGTCAATGGGCTGAAAACACTTTCCCACTTTCGAACAAGGTCCATATTTTCAGTCCTTCTTAGCCCCCTCTTCAAAATAAAACATGTTTACACGAATATAATCTGCACGCATAGGCAGTATAGGCCGACGTTTATAGTACACAACGCTAACTTCTTGTATCTTAGTTTTAACATAAGTTTCATTTTTTTAGTACCATAACTGTCTGAAGATAAGTAAGATGTACTGAAATTGGGTACCAAATTAACGCTAATTTAATATTCTTTACAATAAACACAAGTTTAGTCACTTTGCGAAATTTTTATGATCTGATGATATAAAAAAATATACCCATTCCCCTGCAGAAATTTAGAAAATGACAATTTTTGGCTCTCAGTTCTTTACAGGCAAACAACTCTCGTCATTTGGTCTAGTTTTCATGCCGAACTTATCATTTGTAAATAAGACGATTAAAGTTTCTAAAAGTTCGGTTTTCGAACATATATTTGATAATTGCCAATGTAATTATAATTTATGATATGCTAGTAACAAATTGTGTGAAAGAAAATTAACTTCAGACTTATTGTAGCTTCACAAATGTCAAAATTACCACCCCTCCTCCTAAAAATTAAGGGAATATTTAAAATATCCATGCTCTAAATGGGAAAAAGGTAATGTTTAATGCGAATTCTGATATGTAATTCACTGTAGCTGATACACAAAAAACCATTCAAGTAAATTCATTTTTAAGAGGTGTTTTTTCGACCCTTTTGCTCGAAATTGTATACAAAATGGTATTTTCCCGTTTTTCAGAATTTCTGCTGTTTTGCCCTTGAGATGGAAATACTTCATGAAATTGATATATAACTTTAAAATGTGGATTAAATATTGTTTTCTATGCTGAAAACATTTTAAACTAACGACATTTTTAAAAATTGCAAACATATTAATATGTTATAATAATCTCTTATAGATTGTTACCAACAAATCTAAAACGGGTATTGTTATGTGAGGAATAAGTTTGAAATAGAGCAACTATGTTCAAAATTACATACAACGTTTTACTTTAATATTTTTTATTTATGTTTAATATTCATTTTTCAATATTAATATTATTCATATTTATATTTTATTCATATGGCTACAGAATAATGGCAATTGATATTTTGAGTTTGTTATGATAAGTGCAAACAAAAAGATTTTGATAAAAGAAATATTGAAAAATCGAAGTTTTTGGATTCTGGAATTTAATATATTTTGTTGCGATAAGATGGCTAATATGTTTTTCTGTTGCAGATATTGGTCAAAAACTAAATCGATATATGCATAAAATATAATTGTTTTGTTTTGAAAGTGAGATAAAACGATTTTAATTTTTCAGTCTATCAATATCGAAAACACTAAACATAGAACTTGTAATATTCCCTTAAATATTTCGGTATTTAGCACTATTTGTCTATAAATTGGTGTAAGTATTTCCAATTCAGGCACTTCACGAAATACGGTCTTCTAATCTTTATGGTATAATAAACAGGCGTTTGGTGTATATCAAATAACAAAATACCGAAGTTACTGTTAATTTAGCTTCTGCATGAATGAGACATCGCACTCGTTTAAGTATTTTAAGTGTTATGTGTAAATGTTGCCTTAATTTCTTTATTGGAAGACTTTGGTTATTTCTTTGTATACATATAAGTACTATGCAATTGACATGTTAACCTATTTAGTATTGAAGAAAGATCATGACAATACTATTAAACCAAACTTGTTTTGAAAAAGAAGTACTAATATTGGATGTAATAGTACTAAGAGGCGTATCTATCGATGTAAGGATATGTTGCCTTGCCCTATAATTCATTTTAAACGATAATTCAAGTGTTTATGTACATACTACAGCATTGAATGAGTGTAATCAATGCCATTCAGACAGGAAGTATACCCAAAACCATTGCTGAATTCTGTTGAATAAAAAGAAATGGGAATTTAAACTAACCAAACCTTAAAAAAGCGAGGGGTTTGGTTGTTGTCATAAGTAGGAAATCATACTTAAATACACAAATGAAGCTATATATACACACAAAATTTTGAGTAATACCATTCACTTCCATGAGAATGTTCATCTGTATGATTTTAACATAATAGTTAAAAATTTGATGAAATATATATTAAGTTTAAAGTTTGTAATGAAAAAATTCGAATTCCCTGAAATGCCATTTTGCATACATTTCTTGTGGAAGTGGGGAGAAAATTTCCGTTTTTAAAATCTCCCTGCAGCTTCTTGTACATTTAGATGGCTAACGCATAGCTAAGCACAATTAAATTGCAATTTTCATATAAAAATTCCATGTTTGATGGATATTATAAATTTACAGTAAATTATAAAAAAAACTCTGAAAAGCAAAAAATTCCAATTTTTCACAAATTTTGGCCCAAATCATAAATTAATTTCTTCTTTAGACAAAAGCATTGCCATTTTTTGTTCATTTATATACAAAACTTGCCAAAGCTCAGTAATTTATTGGGGTAGGGGTAACATTTCCGGTATTTTCAATGACACTGAACCTTTCTTCTAAATTAATTCAGTGATTTATTATTGCATATGCATTACTTAAAGCAACTAAATCACATAATGTCATGCACAAAGATTTATCGCTTTAAAAGGAAAAAAAAATTGAAAATCCTAAAATGATGAAAAGTCCCATTTTTCATCAATTTCTGGCTCAATACTCAGTTTTGGTCTAAAAACGATTGTGAAAATTGCACATTATGATAACAGCCATGCAAAATTTATATAAACCATGATTTACAAAATACCGAAGTTATTATAAATATAATTTCTGCATTTTGACAAGTTATGTCTCTTCAGTGCAGATAAAATCAAAACATTTGGAAATCCATTTACCGAAACATGCGTAAAATCTGATAGAGAACAAATTACTAATAGAATCTAAATAGCATTTGATGTGATTTGACTATCTATGCGCGACTGTCAGGAAAAACGTGCCAATTTTCTCAATAATTTATTTGGGTAGGGGTAGGTTTTATTCATGTATGGAGTTTATATTACCTTTAAATAACCATTATTTTGTATCATTTGTTAATCGAATATCAATAGCTTTCGTTTGATTTATATTTTAAATTACAACAGCAATAACATTAGGAAGAAGAATTTTTGGTTAAAAACGGAAATATCCAAAGATGTTTTTTTTTGGTCTATTTGAAAATAAAACTTTGGGTTGTTATCCCCCCGCTTAGCGTAAGTGGGGGACTTTGTAATGCATTCCGTCCGTACGAACGTACGTACGTATGTGTGAAGTGCTCAACGATATCAATTGAACTATAAAAGATACAATTTTGAAACTTGGCAGCATACAAGAGTATACTCTGCACTAGCGCGCTAGGGGTTCGGAGTTTCTGTCAAACACCGAAGGGGCAATTTGTGGACGAAAACCAATTTTTGCGATATCCAATAATCGAAGAAATCTCCAAGGCTATTTGGGCTAGAAAGTTGAAACCTAGGAATCGACTCACATGTAGCAACTTCACAGAGGGCGTCAGAATTTCGATGACCCCGCAGGGCATGGCCTATAGGGGGTCCAAAAACAACAAAAAAAAAACGATTAAGCTAGAACTCCTTCTACACCTTAAGTTGCAGAAACCTTGTTTTAAGGGTATAAGTAACACTATAAAAGTGCCGAAGGCTTCGAAATTTTTAAATTGGCCTCAGGGTGGAATAATGAGCGAAATTGTATTTCGAGTTATCCAGTAATATGCGAAATCTTCTGAAGTATTTATTTTTGAAGCCGAAACTTTCTATATGAGTTCCATTGTGTTTATCTTATTTTGTCTGATAGCGCACATTTGGTTTGACCCTGGGGGCATGCCGTTAAGGGACCAAAAAGTGTAAAACAATAAGCACCAGCAAATGACTGGAACTTTATGTATAATTTTCATTTTGTGGTTTGTATTTTCATATGGAATAACTTGAATTGCTTTTGGAATCCAAGATAAGAATTTAGAATTTAGACTTCGGTGCCAAATTAGGTAAATTTCCTGAAAATGTCAAAGACCACTAATTTTTGAAATTCTAACATAAAGTCATATAATTAATCAACTCTTTAATGTCATCAGCTAGTATGAACACTTAAACTTCAAAAATATGATTCTTATATTGGTAAATTTCCTAAAAACTCTCTTTTTTGAATTTTATCTAGCAACCACATCTTTTTTATGCCTTATTTTTTCACTGATCATTTCCAATCATCAGATTGCAAAAAATCTTTGATTCTAATGTTGGTTAATATCCTGAAAGTCTGAAAAGACCTGTTATTTTTTGGCATTCTACCTAGCAACCATATCTTTTTTAATTTCTAACAGAAATGATGATCATTTGCAATAATTAGATTGCAAAAAACTTTGATTTTAATTTTGGTAAATTTCCTGTAAGTCTTAAAGAACTTATTTTTGGAATTCTACCTAGGAACCATATCTTTTTCAATCCCTAACAGTAATGATGATCATTTTCAATAGTCAGATTGCTAAAAACTTTCATTTTTATTCAGGTAAATATTCTAAAAGTCTTAAAGACCTGTTATTTTTTTTAGAATTCTACCAAGCAACCATATCTTTTTCCATTACTAACAGTAATGATGATCATTTTCAATAATCAGATTGCAAAAAACTTTGATGTTAATTTTGGTTAATTTCCTGTAAGTCTTAAAGACCTGTTATTTTTTGGAAATCTACCAAGCAATCATCTTTTTCCATTCCTAACAGTAATGATGATCATTTTCAATAGTCAGATTGCAAAAAACTTTGATTCTAATTTTGGTTAATTTCCTGAAAGTCTTAAAGACCTGTTATTTTTTGGATTTTACCTAGCTACCATATCTTTTTCAATTCCGAACAGTAATGATGATCATTTTAAATAGCACCATACCCTTTTCAATTCCTTACATTACATATCATTGTTTTCAATAGAAAGACTGCAAAAATCTTTAGCTCTTCTTCGGGTAAATTTCCTGAAATCCTCAAAGACCAGTATTTTTGGGCATTCAAACTAACAGCCATACCCTTTTCAATTCCTTACAGTTACAGTGATTGTATTCATTAGGAAGACTGCAAAAATGTTTGATTCTGGTTTTGGTTAATTTCATAAGACTCTCAAAGACCTGTTATTTTTGGAAATTCTATCCAAACATTAGTAATGGTTAAAAAAAAGGTGAGCGGGGGAATTGCAATCTCTGATTTACCTTTTTCATTTAAAACTTGATAACATGTTTTATATTCAATAAAATACATTGAACGACTCAAAACAATTTTCATAATTTTGAATTGAGGTGCACTTTGGGTTCTATAAACCATCCAAATTACGCAGTTTCAAAGAAATGTTTGTCAATATTTCCTAGGGGTAGGGGTACATTTATGGCTCTGTGTAACTTATTGGGTAGAGAAATCATGAAAATTTGTAATCTTTGTAAAGCTTATACAATGCCTATAAATTGATACCTCTAATATAACTTTGGTCACAATTTTGAAGCAACTAAAAGAAAAACTTGAAAGAAAAACGAAATGTTCAAAAATTTTGGTGGATAGGTATCAAATTTGGGCATATTCAACCAGTACGTGCAGGTTATGTTCGTGTTAACATGCTTTATTTTGAAGAGGGGATGTAAACGGGGTGCAAAAAGGGGGGGGGGGCTACTCCATCCAGCCCATGGACTAACCTATACCAACTATTTATGTAATTGAATTGAGCTTATATTTTTTTTCTACATTTAATATAAGTGGGAAGCATTGGTCACAATTCTGAAGCAACTGAAAGAAAAACTTGAGAGAAAGACGAAATGTTCCAGAACCTTGGTGGATGGATCTAAGATTTGCGCCTATTCAACCAGTGCGTGCAGGTTATGCTTGTGTTAACATGACTGTTTTATTTTGAGGAGGCGATGTAAGCGGAGGGTGCACGAGGGGTTACTCCAGCCCATGGACTAATACATACCAATTATTTATGAAATTGAAATGTACTCATATTTTTCTACATGACAATTCTTTAGCTAAATTTTAATTAACGAAAAACAATTGAACCTGAAGGATTCTACAAATGGAATAAAAATTTAAATCATCCTTAGCTCAACACATTGATTACTTGGTGATTCCCTCTCAGTGTATTGATATTTTTCGTACAGTAATAGAACTTTTTCCAATGAGAACATGACTCAAAAGTCCCGCCTCAAATGCTGGTGTATTGAAAATAAACGTAATTGTGTCATTAACTTGCCATGAGTATTCAAGCTGTTGAGATAATCTTTTAGTAAAAAAATACTGTCATTAATCTTTATTGATAACAAGAATCCCTCAGGTTGGCTAATGCAGACATTTGGAAAAAGTAATATTTGCCTTTACCATTCTTTATTGGCCATCTGCAGAATTACATTCAATTAAATGCTGGTGAATGGAAAATGAACCTTAATAAGCGGTCAACTTGCCATGAGTATTTAAGTTGGTGTGCGGGTCTTTAGAATAGGAGGATGATTATACTTACACTAAAATTACTGTGCATCTGCATACATTACATTCTTTACTTTTTTATATCAGATCAAAATAATCTTTACTGATTGGTGCAGAGGTGATCAGGTGGTATTCATTATTCTATGGTATGTATAATATCCGTGATATTGACAGGTCCAAATTTTCTGACAAAGACCGTTAGGTTTTAATTTTATTCACAATACAGTTTTCTTTTCAGAATAACTGAAGTGTTAAATCTGAGAAGCATAAAATTCAAATTTCCAAAATTAACCATTTTAGTTTTTGGTCTTTCCTATTCTACTGCTGTTGTCATTAAATATTTTTACATTAAATCATCAAATCACGTCTAATTATCAAAGTTCATGAATATAAATGAGTCAGTGTTTGAATGTTTTGTATTTAAACGCAATTTTACTGTATGATTAAAGACTACCAATCAACAAAACTTCACAGGATTGATAAACCCAATGCGTAATTGTTGTCCTAGAATGCTTTGCTAAATATTTTCAAATGGTTTTTTTGTGTGAGGAGGGGGTCTGTTTTTTTTGTTATGAAAAAAAAAATAAAATAAAAAAATGTTTAGGCTTTAAATTTATGCTTTCAATTTCCTATGAAATTGTTTTGATATTTTTTATGTTACGTTTAAAATTTCTTACTAATAGTCTAATTGATATTCATATTCTGTTTTTTGCCTGCAAGCATTTGAGTAAAATATACTTTAATATGGGGTTTTATCAAATAGATAGTTTCAGTATTGTGAGACATCATTTCTTAGCTTTGAGAAAAGTGCAATGTAAGTTTTCGATTTCTTACCTTATTACCTTCTAGCCATTCAACGAGAATCAAGACTGTCATGTGGTTTTTTTCTCGGCCAATCAAATTTTAGGTTTTCAATTAAATGTATTCTTGGTAATTTTTGACTGGTTTTGTCTTAGTCATATTGTCTTCATTTTTTATTTATGTATTGCAGCCTTTTTTAAATTCTTGATCTATCTCCATTTTCCCTTCGGTTTACGTTTGCCGATTTATTCATTGAGACATTGAGACATGAAAAGGCTATTAATCGAGGAGGAAGTCCAAGGCGTATAATTTTTTACTTCTCAAACAATTCATTAATTGGCTTAAATAAGTTGGTAAAAATTATTTTATCGTCTTCTTATAATTAAAAAATCATAGCTTCTTACACATCGAACTTCTAAGATTACTTAATTCCATGGATAAAAAGAGGCCTCAGTGCATTACATATTTACATAAAATTAAGACACTCCAATAACGATGAATTGGCGATGTAATTTCGTCTTTTGTTGAAGCCTGGTTATTATGTTGTTTCAATAATTTTTATCAATCAAATAAATGAATGAGAGAGAACACGATCCCACCAAAAATGTCTTTCAATGGAGAAAAGTTGAACTCCAACGACCACATAGAAAGGGCAACTTAATTTCCACTGCATAAAATTTCCTTGTAAACATTGTGCAGTATTTCTGTAGTATTACATGAAATGATTTTTTCTCAGAACATGTGCATCGCATCTGAAGTCATAAAGTGAGATGTTATTACTTTGTTTTTCTAATAACAAGGTTTGAACGGCGCTCTCCCGGCTAAAAACTCTGCTAAATTTCTTGCCTTAACACCATTACCTTCTAAACACAAAGCTAAATACACATCTTCAAAGAGGAAAAATGGGGTGTTTTGAGATTTTTGTAAAACTAAACGGACCACATCAGCTCTAAGTAGGTACACTGTTCCAGAACATAAACGTGGATACAACTCATGTGGAAATTGATTATATGATACAAACCACTTTGACCCTATATTTCTAAACAACGGCAGGAGAATACCGAAGGAACAAAGCACAAGATTACACAAATCAAAGTCCAGAGACAAGGCAAAAGCAAGAGCACCAGAAGACGGAAGACCAAAGACACCACATGCCCACAAAACACACGAACATTACATATACAACACAAAAAACTAAAGCACTAACAGTGTGAACTCTCAAAAAACAAAGTGACATCAGGTGCTCCGGAAGGGTAAGCATGTCCTGCTCTGTATACAGTACCCGTCACACGGTCAGTAAGGCATATGTTTTGAAAGATCTGTTAGGTTACTGATTGATTATTGTCATTTTTCTACCCCTGAGACAATACCAATTAAGAACCATGGTACGTGTAACTTCTCTAAACCTCAAACAGTACCAAGGTGATATTTTGAAAAGCTTTTGTATCTCTTTAGTATTCAAACATGGACAAGGACAATTCGGTACCACAAACATCACTGACGAAGACAAAACTAAAATTTAACAAGATAACAACAAAAAAACTAAAGCACTGACAGTGTGAACTCCCATTAAAACCGAGAGCGACATCAGGTGGCCCGGAAGGGTAAGCATATCCTGTTATGTATACAGCACCCGTCACACTGTCAGTAGGTCAATCCAGGGTAAAGTCAAAATCGGTAGTGTCAAATCCGGGAAGACGTTAATATAGCTGAAAATGTCAGTTTTCATTTGTGACACTGACATTTCATATCTACCTATGATGTCGTGGTGACGGCCATAGAATTTCTGAAGGGAAGAAAGTAACAACGGCTGAAAATATCCCTGACTCAGCAGTTTTTCTGACAATGCTTTTGGAGAGACGGACCCCAGAATACTCCTCCTAGAAAATTAGACTTTGGTGCTTGTTTTGATAAAACGGGCAACAAATAAGTATTAACAAACATATGTGTGTCTGTTTTCATAACGAACTGCGCACTTTCACAAAATCTTGTCATCCATTTTAATCCAGATAATGTCTTATAAGGTAAATTTGCATAGAAGTCGACAAAATCAAACTGTACTATATCATTATGGATTTCCCTTTGTTGTTTTTTTTCATTTTCATACTGGATAAATGTTTTGAATCCCTTGTTGTTAGCGAATGAGGAGAATTTCCGATCAGAAATATACAACGAATCGTTGATGATCGATTATTACAATTAGAACCCCACGTTTTACGTATTGCTTGTCGGCGTGTTCCTTCTCCAGGAGCACTTAATAAAACTATTAATATATCTTTTTTTAAGCATCTTTGCATATATTTTCAGCATTAATAAGTATCTGAAAGTCATTTTTAAAACAATTATTACACGTGTCTTTTCATACTGGTACACTCTCTAATTTGACAGAATGATGTTGTATCATCGTCCGTTTCTGTAATGCTGCTGACGATAATATACTTCCTGGTGTATGCTTAGTTGGTTGAGCTGTAGTTACGATCCCTTTTTCAAATATTGTTTCATGTCCATATTTAATAGTGCTGATGAATTCAAATTATCAGAGAGACTGAAATGACTAAGAATTGTTTTAAATGCGCCGTGAAATGTGGCATCTGATGTCTTATTTAGATTGACCACCTGCCTCGTTTTAAGTTCGACATATTTCATTGTAAACAACAAAACAATCCCCGATGATACCAAACCAAGATAAACCGAAATCGTAATTTATTTCTATACATTTCGAAATGTTATGACGCTTCTGATGTTTAATTGAGAAGAATATAGTATTAAATTTGTAAAATAATGATGTATTATGCTTGTAGTATATATTAATATATATATGTTAATATTGTTTTGCTTGTAGTATCAGTTAATATTGTTTTGCTTGTAGTATCAGTTAATATTGTTTTGCTTGTAGTAGCAGTTAATATTGTTTTGCTTGTAGTATCAGTTTATATTGTTTTGCTTGTAGTATCAGTTAATATTGTTTTGCTTGTAGTATCAGTTAATATTGTTTTGCTTGTAGTATCAGTTTATATTGTTTTGCTTGTAGTATCAGTTAATATTGTTAAATGGTAAAATAATAAAAATCCATACTAATAACAACACTATTCTGAAAGCAATACCTCTTTAAAATTCCAATTTCATATACTGCATAACGAAACGAACGTTTTATAAGGGAAAATGTCCATCCTGAAACAAAAGTGATATATTTGTATCTATAAAGAAGCAAATATGATATTATTTACAATTATAGCCTATTAATTAGGTCAATGCAGAAATTGAATGACATGACAAAGATATATTGACCGTAGTTACAAAAAGTGTGACTTCTAGTATGTAAACTAACAATGTTTTTGTAATAAAACTCTGTTTATGTACTAACGGAACTATGAGTCTTGGTAGATCACAAAATAATTTATAAAAAAACAATGAAAGAATATGAAATAAATGCAAAGTCTGTACAAATACATGGTAAAACCAAGAAATAGAACAACGCTTTTATTGTTGCTGTTCATCTTGAAGTCACAGTATTTCTTAGGAACCTTTAGGATTTAATCCACTCCATCCTCCCTTCGACAAGCTCCTTATATACAATTTGCATATCTCGCAATTTACAATACCTTTACTCTTGAAATACCTAACTAAAAGAATCAACCCAGTCATAACGTTCCATGATGTAGATGTTCTGGTTTCAATATAAGATTTTACAGAATCTTTTGTTTATCTTTTATTCCTTCGGTATTCTACTGCCCTTGTTTGGTTAAGTGGTTGTTTTACGAAGTTACGTACAATCGATATATCTTTCACAACATTATTTTTACTTAGAACTGGGATAAACATTTCACTGACTTACGGCCTGTCAAAGGAAGTTGCTATCGAGTTGATTCCGGACACTGCCGCAATGGGAGGGGAGGTTTGTCATGCCATAAAACTAATTTAACCCACCTTTTCTTTTAAAATGCCTGAACCAAGTCAGGACATTTTTTTCCGGTGCTTTCCACCTCATTTGTCTTTTTGTCTCATGGATTTAGGCTCTTAACAACTCTGTTCGGTAATTTTGTTATAACCCCTATTTGCAGCTAATACACAGTGGAAAGGTATGAAAATGCTATTCAGACAAAGTTCTTGTTGTTCTTCATCATGAAGTCACCGTGAGGCTTTCAACAATGAACAAAATGGGAACAATTTTTAGTGGAGTTGAAAGCAGTTAAGTTACAAAATAGCTGTAGAGTATAATTCTTGGTAATGTTATTTCGTTGATTACTCCCACCCGCTAAATAAACAAAATTTAACCACCTACGAAATTTTCTGTCTCTGTAGTAAGAACTTGCCTCAATTGAATTGCTCTAAGATGTGATTGTTTTTATACTTTATTAATTTTAAATTAAGTGTTTTGTTTAAATTTACGAAACCTGATTCATCTGCATTTTTTACACGAACGTTTAAACTTTTAAACATATCATTCAAAGTTACTGCATTTTTGAAAAATCCTTATTTTAGTTTATTGTTTTGGTGTAAGAATGCAATCAATTTCTGATTTAAAACGGACAAAGACTCAATTTATAATTAGGTACATATGCTAATATTTAATCGACATTCTTTTTGTATCCAACACTCGCACTCGACAGTGATT
>MJUU01018530.1:0-11455 GCA_002080025.1 Modiolus philippinarum | reverse complement strand
GAGGGTTGAAATTTATAAGCCATGACTGAGACCATTCCGAAATTTTTCATTATATCTTCGATAGTATGAGGGTGTTGGGAAGCATATGACAATGAAGTATCATCCGCAAAGAGTCTAGCGAAACTTAACAAGTCATCAGCAATATCATTAACATATATCAGAAAAAGAAGAGGGCCAAGAACAGACCCTTGAGGTACACCTGCGTTCGTTTCTTTTAGAGACGATTTTGAATTGCAAACAAACACACGTTGATTTCTACCAGATAGATAACTTTCAAACCATTTATAAAGATCACCAGTAATACCATATGCATTTAGTTTAGTTAAGAGGCCAGTGTGCCAAACACGATCAAACGCTTTTGAGACGTCGCAAAAGATCAGACACGACATTTTCTTTTCTTCCAGTGACATAATAATTCTATGATATATTTCTATTAGCTGGTGAACAGTAGAATGACCAGGAATAAAACCAGATTGGAACTTATATAATAACTCATGTGACATTAAGAAATTAAACAAATGCTTGAATACAATCCTTTCGAATACCTTGCCAACTGTTGATAACAATGATATGGGTCTGTAATTTGTGACGATAGTTTTTTCCCCCTTTTTAAACAACGGCATTACAGAAGCAATTTTCCATATCTTTGGAAATTCTGAATGAGTTAAGGACAGGTTAAAAAGTAAAGTTAGAGGACCAGCAATAGAATCTTTAGTCTTCTTCAACATTTGGTGACTAATTGCGTCGGGACCAGAGGCCTTACCTAATTTAAGAATTTCAAGAATGTCTTTGACTTCATTGGTTGTAATTTGAAAGACATCCATAGAAAATCTAGTTCTTATGTCGAAATTTGGAACTGGGACATTTTCATCTTCAAGTGTCGACACCGAACTAAAATAATCATTGAGTAAACACGCTTTATCATAATCCGCCGAAACCAATTCCCCATTTTCTTTCTTAAGTTGACTTATAATAGTGGAATCTCCAGAACATTTGGTCAGTTTTTTTATAAGTGACCAATAGGATTTAGAATTGGTATTTGAAAGATCATCTAACAAATTGTTAGCATTTAAGTAAAATTGTTCTTTGAGATATTTTTTCACATTGTTAACATGATTGCTTTGTTTCTTGTACTTATTTAAATCTGATTCTTTATTTGACCTTAATGCTAATTTACGAAATCGTTCCCGTTTTCTTATTTCACGTCTCATGTCTGAATTAAACCATATCTTATCATTGGGACGAATTGTTACTTCTTTTTTGGGAACACATTCTTGAACAATTTCCAAATATTTCTTAGTGAAATTTTTTGCATTAGTATCCATATTATTATTTGCATTAATAATTGTGGACCAGTGAAAGGTGTCTATAAGGTCATTACATTTGTCAAAATCGGCATGGCGATAATCCCATATTAATCTTTTGAAAGCCTTTGGTTTAATTTGGGGGATACTGAGATAAATAATTGTTGCCTCGTGATCACTATAAGCTCTATCGACCGGAATAACGTAAGAGTCATTAACATTACAATCTTCAGTTACTAGGATTGGATCTAGCAGAGTGCGAGAAGTATTGCCAATTCTTGTAGGTTCATTTATTATGTTTTTGAAACCATATATCCTTATAATATCATTAATTCGATGGTTGTTTACAACCAGCAAATCAACATTCAGATCACCTGTTATTATAATATTCGAAGTATAATCCAAAGCTTTTTCAATACTTTGCTGGAATTCAGTCCAGAACTCTTGACATTCATTTGGTTTTCTATAGACTACACAAAGTAAATATTTTTGGTTTGTTAATTCAATTTCAACCCATATGACTTCTCCTTCAAAATCAAGATCTTGCCTTAGCTTTAAGTTAAGAAAATTAGTATAATAAACTATAACGCCACCGCCTGAACTGTTACGGTCCTTCCTATAGGGGGTTTGACAATATCCTTCAATAACTATATCATCATCTTTTATACTGGGATCTAAATGGGTTTCTGTTAAACAAATTATATCAGCTTCATTAGATATCATTTCTATGACGCAAACTTCGTGCATTTAAATGAAATATCGACAGTTCACTCGTGCCAATTGGACCTGGATTCATTTCAACATCATTTGAAAGTATAATCAAAGTCATTTTAATCATTGTTGGCAAGGGATTCACAAGAAGTGTATCATAATACAATTTGTAAGTGATGTTTACACAGTATTTTAAATAAGAGGCAAATAATAGAAACAAGTATATAAATAAACTGTTTTTCCTAACTATAATGTAAACCTTCCGTAAACCATGACAATGTGTTTTTAGATAAAAATTACCTATTGCTGTTCTATATGAAGATAAGTCACTATCCATTGTCAAATAATTTTTTCATAGTTGTAAGTATATCAGCAATAAGGTCACATTTCATACCATAAACACAACATTTCTCATCTCCAGTCATAAATTGTAATAAAAACAAAAACAAGAACACATTTGATATGTACAAGAAGAAAAATGTATATGGATGCATATGAAAAAATCCATAAATTGGACTGCATAAATTTAAGTACATAACTGTCATAAACAGAGAAACGTATGATTGTGTGCATCAGAATTAATTTTCTATATTGAAATACGAAGTGACTATCAAACTGAGAGAAAAGGACACAGTAGTAAACGGAACTGCATTACGTGATTATGCGGAAAAAAATATAATGTTTTTTAGAACACAATATTTTTTTTCTATCGTTGTGCGACGAAATCGCTTTTTTTTTTAAAGATTAACGTTTGAAATTATCGTAAGAAGGGACATTACAAAAATATATACAACATATGAGGTTCTCATATTACATCTGAAGTAAACATTTGTATTTTTGTAATTTATTTTAACGAGAATTATAAAGAGAAAAAACTATCTACTATTTACGAGACAATTATCCCTTTATAAGAATCGAGTTAACCTTTCCACATACGAATCACGTGATTAAAGTTTTACCTGAGTGGCTTAAATTTATGAATGGAACCTGACGTTATAGTATAAAAGGAATGTGTAGTAAATACTACCACGTGTGTTTTCACCATAAGTAAACATGCCTTTTCATCAGGAACTAGGATGTTTTATTGAGCAAATATAAGGACTGTAAATAATATAATTATATTATTCTAGTACTATCATATGTATCTTCGCCATGAGAACCATGGATATAATTTGGACCTCGAGTTGTTAAATATGCGATAAGTTATGTTTAGATACTAGCGAGTGAAATTCACCTGGTATACGTGAACATAAGGAAATAATAACTGGATTCTATTACAGGTAGGTAAATACTATATTTGGAGTTTATAAAGGGGGAGTTGGTAAGGTACACACATAAAGATAGTACATTTGTAAAGATAGTACACATGGTCTCGGTTGATTAAAAATACCTTGGTTTCAACTTGGGTCATGCGTTCAAATCCAAAGTGTAGTACACACGTTCTTAAAAATTGGAGACGAAAAATTAAATTAAAAAAAGTGACAAAGTTGGTCAAATTGAATCATTTGCGTAGTTCAAGTTATGAATGTAGTGTTGGTTGATTTTTGGGCCATGCGTTCTTATGTTGGGACAAATAAAACGCATTATGATAACAAATGCAGTGCATATGGTCTTAAAGTAAGAAAACAAAATCATGACAACATATATATGCAAACATTATTTTAACAAACTACAAAAATAATCAAGTCAAATTAAAAATATAAAAGGAGTTATTGTTCTGCAATGCGTTCGATGTCCTGGTCAGTTTTTATGATAACTTTTGGACTTCCTTCTCCTTTAACAGCAAATATCCTCCCATCAGAGGTCCAGAACGATTGTATTTTTGACTGGCGCCTACAATGGTATAGCTTCTTGATCAGAGCTTGACGTACTTTAGTGAGAAATGTTTGGGCGATTATTCTTCAATTTTTTCTTGGATGTATAGATTGAATTTTTAATCTTCCAATTATTGAACCTGCAAATTAATTGGGCTTTACCATCCCGGATTTCTCCTATAATGTGGGAACGATTTATGTCATCCACTGTAATGTTAGGTTGTAGCTTTATCTTATTATTAACGATATCTACAATAATATTATCAGTATCTTGGAGTTGTCTTGGTGTAATTGGCACATTATGAAAGCGGAGCGAAGTACGCCTACCGTACTGTTCCAACTCTTCAATGCTGTCACGTAGAGATGAGTTTTCTGTCTTAAGACTTGTATTTTCACCCTTAAGCATTTCAATTTCAGACCTCATGTCATTTCCTTCTGACTTAAGAGTTGCAATATCAGCATTCGCCCTTTTAGTTTCATACAGCAAATTTGCAGAGTCAGTAGCCATGGTTCTAAACCTTTCATACCTGGTGTCAATATCATCAATTTTATCATCAACATACTGCTTTAGTTTTTCGTTTTCTGTTTCTAAATTTTGAATTTTTTGTTTTTGATCATCTACAACATGTTGAAGGGGGGAAATAGCAGTTTTCACAGCCTCTGAAATAATAGCTTGTAAATCAGATTTCAACTCCGAGATTAGCTCATGTTTGATCTCTTGAACAACTGTTGTTCCAATAGATTTAATTATATCAGGTTGTGTGACGGTTGTAAGAACAAGACTTGACATATTAAATGACTCCAGGCAATTTGGAAAGGGGGTTCCAATTAGAAGTAAAAGGATATTTGACCTAGCGGAGCGAGTCTTGAAAATTTTAAGGGTATTTCTAAGTAAAACATCAGCATATTCATTCAACCCCCGGAACCCCCTCCCCATGAATCAGCCAATGTATAGCCTAAAAACGAGACCCTTTCAAATAAGAAGTTAATATGACTATATGTATCAGCCATTGTCCAGGTGAAAGATACAGGCTCTTAAGAGCCTCTAGTTTTTTTATTACTCAAGACACACTATGTTTGAGAACCGGTGTCCATGCGTCCGGTGTTTCCGTGCATCACCGATCTTTAGTTATTAAAGCCATTTTTTTTGACAAACGCAAAACATTGTGTCAGCAAGTTTACAACTTCAACTTTTAATATTAGAAGAAAAGAAAAAAAAGAAAAAATTTGGCGGAAAAATACGCAATTTACTAGTACTTCAAAAGGCTAAAACAGCTTATGTGTTAACCCTACTTGTGTTCCGAACCTCTCCTTCCAAGTATGTTGTAATTTCAATTCACGAACTTGCGAAATTAAATCAACAAAATTATTAGTTTCCTTTATCACATGTTTCGTTTTGTAAAATCTTTCCTTTTAACATTCCTATTTTCGGTTTTCTACTTCATGCGCGGACACACCGGCCAATACGATGTTTAGGCAAAAATTGGGTTAGCTGTGGTCAGGACCCCATATCAAAGTAAAGACCAATTTTCTTAAGCTTAATTGGATTTTCCAAAAGTGTTATGCTCAAGCATTTAAAACGAATATTTGCATTTTACTTGTCCACATTAAAACTTTGTTAATCTAATGAATAAGTCTAAGGTGCGCGGACACACCGGCCTGCTCTGTATCTATCATTAAAGTTTCATACTTTTAAAAAGTCGTTTCGTTACCATTTAATTCATAATAAAAACTGTTTGAATCTTACTAATAAGAACGTGATACATTGACAAATATTGCAGCTGATGCTTCAGTTTCTATGTTCCGTTATTTTCATGGGTGCTTATTTGGTCCGAATGCAAATTTCAAAGTTAAATTTCTCTCCATAGTACCAGGAAATCGCTCCATAAAACAGGAAAACGCCCCATAAAACGTGGACTTTTCTCAATTAAACCAGGACAAAAACAAATCGAAAAAAAATTTCTGCTTTGTATATTCTTTTGCTAATGTACACTGTGTTAATATAAAAAAAGATAAAGAATCTTTTTGTTATAAATTACAACAAATCAAGTGAAATTGATTTTTTGGAAGAAGGCTCATAGTTTAATGCGACAACGCTTTTGCGAGACAAAATACAATAATCCAATGATATATGATATGTAGAAGTTAGACTTATCCTGAGTTTTCTTCTTCGAGCACTATATTCTTCAATCTTAGAAATTCCGTCTGTTTGTTGATGTTTTACTAAATATTCTCTCCTTAAAACCATGACACGCCCCCAAAAACAGGACATTTTCTCTCCAAAAAACACCACATCGAAGGACGACTATGTCTTTTGTGATATACTGTCAATCAAAAATCTTTCAAGCAATTGTTAGTAATTGCCACTATTGATTTTTGACATTCGGTCAGATATGCGGACTCCTCTGTCTATTCCATATCATAAGATGTAAAATATTTTGCCCATGGACATCCACTTTTCAGCTAAATTGACATAACTGTTTTATTTAATTTTTAAAACTTACAAATTTCGATAAAAAGCCTATGAAAATTTAGAAAATATGCATTTCCTGCCAAATATTTAATCGCCTGTATCTCAAGATCAAGCACATGAACCTACTGTTTTTTGTCAGTTGTCAACCTTTTATTAATTCCTACTAATTCAGAACACTTTTATGAAATTCTCATTATTTTTGTTCGAAGGTGCACGTGGTAACTACCTTAAAGAACAAAATCAATACGTCATCGGTATTTTCATTACTAGTAGTACTTTGAGAAAGTATTTAATGACATTTTATTTTTTCTATTGTTCTGAAAATCAAAAACATTTAATTTTAATTGGTATTATTTGCAGTATTGAAATGTGAGTGATAATATTTTAGGTATTGTCTGTGCGAGTGGTTCACGATGGAAACAGCAAAGGACATTTACGTTGTCAAAGTTACGAGAGTTTGGATTTGGGAAACGAAGCTTTGAAAGTAGGATACAGGAAGAAATTGAACATCTATGCCATTTGCTGGATAACTACAAAGAACAGCCATTCGACCCACTGAGTATTATCGAAGCCAGTGTGTCAAACATTGTAATGTCAATTACAGTAGGGAGAAGATTTGAATACGACGATCCACAATTCAAACATTTCTTACAGATTGTAAACGAAAATTTGAATGACATGGCATCAAATGGTCTCATGAATTTTAGTCCGTTCTTAGCCAAATTGCCTGGCGATCCATGTCATGGAAAGCGTATAATACGAAGTTCTGAAAAAGTGTTCGATTTCTTCCGTAATAAAATTGACGAGCATAAGAAAACACTAGATCCTGATAATATCCGGGACTTTATTGATGCTTATTTGTTGGAAATAAAAAACAGGGTACCATGGAAAACAGCACATTTACAGGTAAATATAATGTACGTCAAAAGTTTGACTCTCTTCGTTATTTTGACTTCTTAATTTGAATGAATATTGAGGTAAAAATTAAAATTAAGCAATAACAGTACATTATTTGAATACCCGAGGGCGTCAATCGTAGATTTGACGGTCGGATATTTTGACCGTCAAATCAAGATTGACGCCCTCGGCTATTCAAATAATGTACTGTTATTGCGATTCTAATGCAACAAATCAATTTAATGTTCTATTTTCAATTCGTGAATTTGTAACAATATTAGGAACCAGACTATTTGTCCCAGGTGTGCAGATGGTGGAATTGTTTGTCCCAGGTGTGCAGATGGTGGAATTGACGGTCAGTTTTGACCAAATCAAAGCCTTCGTTATATAAATGTTGCATTAGAATAAAAAATTATGTACGTACATCGAAATACCTAGGGTCACTCTCATGTAAAACAATAATATTTGAAAATCACTTAGACCCCTAAATTAAGATGTTGTATTTCAAATATATATTACCTACACATGCACGTTTTTCATAACGTAATTTCAGGATTATTGGGAAAAAAACCTATGTTCTGTAATCCAGGTAATTTTTGGTTCGGATAAGTGTTCTTTGATCTCGAAGAGTAAAAAGTTAACCTTTGTCGCATCTCATATCGTCGTCGAAAATTTAAAATAATGATATGTGGAAAGTCTTGAACATCTTACATTCGTGTCTACATACAAATAAAAACAATTTTCTACTATTGAATATTTTTGGAAATTCCTATTTATCATTAAAGTAAAGCTTTTTATTTTCAGTTGTAACTGAACATTAGGATAACTCTGCTACAAATTTTGTCTTAAACATTTTCTTTTGCCATGCAAAATTATGTTGACATTCCATCCCTTCTGCAAAGATGGGCCATAAATTAAAATCAGATTATTTCAAAGGTAGACTCTACAGACTCTACGGCGATCATATTTTTATTAATTCCCTGAGACTATAATGGCAAATTGTTTCAAACTGTACAAAATTCCTATATTAAGTCATATTTGTCGCAAAAAAGGAAGTGTGATGTTTCTACTCTTCTGGTAAGATGACAAAGTACTTTATATATGGAATAGCCATTTCTCTTGCTTATTTTGTGATAAATATTGATAGGAATATAGATATGTACGCATCCATGCGTTGTTGACACCCACAAAGAACAACTGGCCAACGAAAAAAAAGACCGGGGTCACATTATGAAATTTCGTAAGGCTTGCACCATGCGTGAATAGAAATTAAAATTTCCTACAAAATTTAGTTTAGGCAGGAAAAACTTGGGTCGGTTGAGTAACATATGTGCAAAAAATGGTCAAATTGTTCTTTCGTTTCTTTGTTTTTGTATTCGAAGACACTGCAGTCCGGTATTAAAAAGAAGAAAAATTAGGATTTAATTTTTGTCTTTTCAGTTTCCATTATTTTTTTTCTGTTTTCTTTGTTTAGATATTTTGTTTTAGGGAAATTATTGACAATAAACTTTAGATAAAAGTATTGCAGTATGATTGCAACCCATTGATCTCTTCCCGCAGATTAAATAATTTCTCTCGGAAATATCATATAATGTAATATATAAGACAGGAAATGGGGTAAATGTCAAGGAGACAACATCCCATTTCCAGGATAAAACGACCCAAAACAAAGCATCTAAGGGTCACCGTACGGTCTTCAACACAGCGAGGAACCTCACTCCATATAGCAAGCCCTAAATGGCCCCAAAAAGTAAAAAAGTGAATAAATCAATGGAAACAAACCACATCCAATAACCGTAATATCAAGAAACTAAATTTTATAAGAAGACAAGGACAAGTCAATGGCCAACGTATTCCTGACTTGGGACAGGCGCAATAATTGCGGTTGGGTTAAACTCGCTTGCTTGGATCCAAACCCTCCCCCTATTATGTGGTGAATGGCTAAAAAATAAATACACAAAAGACTCACAGTAAAAATCAAACTAGAAAAAAGTCCAGCTTATCAAGACGAGTACCCTTACAATGAAATACATAAAACATGAAGACAATACACACGGGTACTGTCCTGACAAATGCTCGCAATTACTGACAGCTAGCTATGGACATGATTTCCGTTGACTATGATATCAAGCCTTCTTACATATGAAACTTCAATTGAAATACTTCTAAATAGATTTCGTATAACAACATCATCAATTATGAAAGAAGAACATGATATTTTGCAATGCAAAATACTGCCAATATAAAAAGATTAGTTATGGTGTAAAGCATTTTGGAGAGGATAAATATTTTTGCCAACAAAAACCAGAAGTAAAACTTTAACAACAATGATGTATTTATATCCTTTATGAGTAAGTTTGTTAAACGGATTAAGAAGTTTGGAAGGACGATTTTTGAATTTAAGCGCTTTGTAAATGATATTGCCATAGAAGTTTGGATGTGAAATGCCCTGATGTATAAGAGCCCTGCATGTAGAAACAAATTTTCTTAACAAGTCTATGTATCTATAATAAAATATAGAGAATGCTTTTATCAATTTATGATATCTAAACCCTTGATGCAGAAGTTTTTCAGTGAGACAAGGATTTCGGTCGTTGAAGTCAGAGACATCACTACATACTCGTGCATATCGAACAAGTTGTGAAATGTAGACCCCGTAAGAAGGGGCTAACGGAACATCGCCGTCGAGATGGGGAACATTGACTATAGGGAAGGAGTATCATCCCTTTTATCATAAACTTCAGTGTTTAACTTTCCTTGATATATTGATACATCAAGATCAAGAAAAGGAGTATGATCACTGCAGATTTGGATTTATTTAAAGTAAGTTATGTTGGGTAAATTTCTGTAAATCAGAAAAAATTAGCATTATTTAAAGCCAAAATATCGTCCAAATATCTTTAAGTATTGTTAAATTTATCCACTAAATGCTGTTTATAGGGGTCTTTTTTAATTTTTGCCATGAATTGTGACTCGTAGCAATAAAGAAATAAATCTGCTATGAAAGGTACACAGTTGGTACCCATAGGAATACCTATTTTTTCGCCAATAGACTGTATCACCGAAACGAACAAAAATATTATCGTGAAGAAAATTTAATGCTTTTATCATATCCTAATAAGTCCAGTTGGTATATTTGTCATGTTTGTCGTCACTGAAAAACGATTTAAATGTATCGCCACAAATATAAGTACATCCTGACTTTTGAATACGAAAATTTCTCTTTGATGAGTGTATGCGGTAATGTAGTATAAAGTTTAGAAACATCATAGCTATCGATGGAGGTGTATGCTTCATTAACAGATCGAAGTCTTTCCAAAACATGTACCGAATTTTTAACACTCCAAAAGTAGTTAATTACACTGTATTCATAACATTTTTTGCTAAAATTGATGACGAGATTTTTTATGGTAGTAAGTGCATTGGTCAATAAAACAGAAATATGTGTAGTTGAACATTTACTTGATGTCGAAATAAAACGAAATTTGAAAGGATTTTTGTGAAGTTTGGAAGCCAATACATAAAAACAACGGCAGTAGAATACCGAAGGAACAAAGGGGTGAAATTCACAAAAATCGAAGTCCAAAGACAGGGCAAAAACGAGAACACAGAAAACAATGACGTTAGACACAAAAACAATGACGCAATGTTTTTATAATTAGAAGTTGCTTTTAGTACAGCTGTAGCTATCATGTGATCATCGATTATTTGTGTTTCTGTTGACGTGATGGCTTGAAATGTACTAGAATTGGTAATTTCATTCCGTAGCAACTCGATGTAATACTTGCGACAAACAACGACCACATTATTGACTGCTTTATCTGCCAGAACTAATATATAGTCTTTTAATGTGTTTCAAAACAACGGCAGTAGAATAAATTACACAAATCAAAGTCCAGAGACAAGGCAAAAGCAAGAACACCAAAAGACGGAAGACCAAAGACACCACATGACCACAAACATTACATATACAACACAAAAAACTAAAGCACTAACAGTGTGAACTCTCAAAAAACAAGAGTGACATCAGGTGCTCCGGAAGGGTAAGCATGTCCTGCTCTGTACACAGCACCCGTCACACTGTTAGTGAGGCATATGTTTTGAAAGGTCTATCAGGTAACTGATTGGTTATTGTCATTTTCTAACCCTGAGACAAAACCAATTGAGAACCATGGTACGTGTAACTTCTCTAACCCTCAAACAGTACTAAGGTGAAATTTTGAAAAGCTTTGGTACTCACTTTAGTATTCAAACAT
>MJUU01018524.1:139349-155007 GCA_002080025.1 Modiolus philippinarum | reverse complement strand
CTGTAACAGATAGCTAATACAATGTAATGACAAAAATGTTAGTTAGGTTATAACTGACATTTGTTACATTTGACCGAAACTCTATGATCAACCGTTCAGGAGTTATGCCCTTGAAAATTTCATCATATCTTTTAAGTATGTTTTTCTCGAAAACGGTAAGAGATAGAATTTGAAACCTTTTCCATTCATCTTAGGTGATATCTGTTACATTTAAAAATGCCAAAGTCAAAGGTCATTGGTCACTTTGAACTTTGACCCTTGATGTTGTCATTGGATTATCTCATAAACTATAATAGATAGCTGATAACACGTATGGCAAAAATGTGTATCTTGTTAAGATCTACATTCGTTACATGGGTCCAAAATTACTGGACCAACCGTTTTGGGCCTATGGACAAAAACCCGATTTTTGATGTCTGATTTCGGGTTTTATGCTTATAGCTCAAATACCATTGAAGATACAAAGAGACATTCAATACAAAAAATGTTAAGGAAGATGTGACCTTCAAAAGGAGGTAAAGGTCAAAGTTCAAGGTCATGGCAAAAACTTTTATTTCACATAAAAGTATCAATAAATGTACATATTAAGCTTAAATTGTTGATCAATGATGAGAATATTATGACACAACATCCGGGAAAGAGCTAGAAATTGTTTTTGAACAATTGACGAAATGGTTTTCTCAAAAATGGGTGGTCAAAATTCAATAAAACTGATATGTATTTCAATGTAATTTAAATTTTTGATATAATTACACACCATGGAGGCCTTTTTTCATAATATGAAAATAGGAATGATTTTTCTGATGCAATCACAAAGTGTGTATAGGTTAATCATAACTACCAATATCAATGATGGACAGAATCACGTTGATTTTTTAATCCATAATTCTTTAATCGAGGACTCATTGTTCTTTCAAAGAACGTTAAAGAATTAATTCTGATTGGGCGACTTCTGTGTTTACTTGCAAACACATTATCACTCGTTATTATTAAGTCGCCCAAACGAAGTTTGGCGACTTATTGTTTTTGTTCCGTTTCTTATTATTATTATTATTATTATTATTATTATTATTCCTCTTTTTCTTCCGCCATGAACTTGTCCCACCTGGTTCTCAAAGACCATTGGTCCAATCTTAACCAAACTTCACAGGAAGATGGAACCTCATCCGAAGATGTGCATTCCAGTCTTGGAATTTTCAAAATGGCCGCCGTTGCCATGGAAACTGAAAAAAGGCGGGAAAATCAAAAGTGCTCCAATTTGGATGAAATTTTACGCAGAGGCTGCCATTCGTGTGACAAATTGAAATTCTAGGTCCATGGGAGGTTTGGGCGACTTTTGTGTTTCGCTTTGCGAACACAGTTATTACTTGTTATTATTATTATTCTTCCTCTTTTTCTTCCGCTATGAACTTGTCCCACCAAATTCTCAAAGACTATTGGTCCAATCTTAAACAAACTTTACAGGAAGATGGAACCCCATCCCAAGATGTGCAGTAAGGTCTTGGAATTTTCAAAATGGCCGCCGTTGCCATTGAAACTGAAAAAGGCGGGAAAATTCAAAGTGCTCCAAATTGCATGAAATTTTATAGGAAGGTTAAGTAGGAAGTGTAGAACATATTTTGAGGTTGAAAATTTTCAAAATGGCGGCCGTTGCCATGGAAACTTAAAAAAGGCGGGAAAATTAAAAGTGCTTCAAATCTCATAAAGTTTGACAGGAAGGTTATGTATGAAGTGTAGAACATATTTTTAGATTAAAATTTGTTAGGAGGGCGATCCATGGGAGGTTTGGGCGACTTTTGTGTTTCGCTTTGCGAACACAGTTATCACTTATTATTATTATTATTATTATTATTATTCCTCTCTTTCTTCCGTCTGTGAACTTGTCCCACCAAATTCTCGGAGACCCTTGGTCCAATCCTAACCAAACTTCACAGCATGATGGAACCTCGTCCGAAGATGTGCATTTCAGTCTTGGAATTTTCAAAATGGCCGCCGTTGCCATGCAAACTGAAAAAAAGGCGGGAAAATTAAAAGTGCTCCAACTTGCATGAAATTTGACAGAAAGGTTGTGGGTAAAGGGTTGAACATATTTTGAGGTAAAAAAAATTTCAACATGGCGGCCGTTGCCATGGAAACTGAAAAAAGGCGGGAAAATTAAAAGTGCTCCAAATCTCATGCAATTTGATATGAAGGTTGTGTATGAAGTGTAGAACATATTTTTAGAATAAAACATTTCTTAGGATGGCGATCCATGGGAGGTTTGGGGGACTTTTGTGTTTCGCTTTGCGAACACAGTTATTACTTGTTATTATTATTATTATTATTCCAATAATTCTTGTCCGAGCGATTATTTTGAAATGGCTGGACCAATTGCTTTCAAACTTTGCACAAAGTTGGAACACCATCTGAAGTTGTATGCTGTGCGTTTGAAATCTTCAAAATGGCCGCCATAATACGTCAAAATTTCAACATTGTTGGATTTCAACGAAAATTAATTTCTGGGTAGATTTTGATGCTGCGATTAGATGAAATAATCAAATGGGGAGCCTAGGGTGACATCGGCTATTGCTTGCAATTGCAAATCTAGTTCTTATTTCTTACCTTTAAGATACCGTCTCTGTTCCTTTCATTTTACCCTTTAAATGTCGTCTCTATTCCTTATATATTATTGTACCTTTTACAGTTTTATTCGCAATTTCCCTTTTTAGTTCATATGCCAAGTGTAACATTATATGTCAGTCAGATTTTTAATTTTAAGACTTTCACAACATCATTATGTTTAACTTTTTATTGCTTCATTTCATTGTGTATATCAAAAGTGTTTGGTGTTTTACCTGTTCTGATTTGATTTGTTTTTTTTGTATTTTGTTAGCAAATTGTGACTTGTATGCTATTTCAGAAATTGTCATCTATTTATGTCATCTATTTATGTTCGATTTCACCGTTTGACATTAATTCATCTCCCTTGCAATTTCGATATCTAAGTATCTGTATTATAGTATGACGGCATTATAACATTTCTTCTTGAAAATGGGAGTTTGAACAATTTGAAATGCATTTGTAACAAAACTAGCTATGTGGCAATAATTTTGAGAAAAATTGCAAATGACAGTCATCGGAGTTGGAGCCGAGATTGGAAATTTGTTTGGAAAGCTTATGCGACATAAAACATTAACGTAATCATAACACTGCTTTTATAATTGTTTGGAATACATGCCTCAAAACAACGACATTTCTTGAAAATTACTACAAACTTAAAAATATCTTTTTTTGGCGATTATTCTTAAAACGATGCACATGACGCCACATTTGTCACTAAATGTCTATATTTAGTCATTGAATTTTACGAATTATTCTTTATTTCTAACCAATGTTTTAGTGACTTCTTATTAAACTTTGACTTGGTCCAAATTGGTGTTCTACAAGGTGACCCTTTTGACCCCAGTTTTCGTACAGTTTAGACCAGTTTTTTATGTTTACGACATAACCATCTGTTAACTAACATTTTCACCTTTCATATGAGCAAATAAAATTCCATGAGGCTTTTGGGTCACTTAAGCTTTTAAATTCATCGACTTTTCTAATACTCACCGCTCTACTTTAGGGGTCATTTGAACTTAGTATGAATTACATGTATGAGCAAGCTCTTTGATAAGGCCTCGTGGTGACTTCAAGATAAAGAATAACAAAAATACGTTTTTCCATTTCTTGATCTACCGTGTATATGAAAAGACTTTGTCTCAAGAGCATTTACTCCATATCTTTTCATTGTTTATTGTCCACTTTTGTCCAAAACGAAGTGGCTAGGTATCAAGTGAAATCCTCGGTCGTGTTTCACTTCTCATGCAATTCTCCGAAAGTTTCCGACCAATAATTTTTGACCGAAATTACCTCGGTATGCAACCCAATGTTTACCAATAACAATCTAATGCAAATTGCTTCTAAAGTTTCGGCCACTGCAAATAACGTAGCGGGTATCATATTAATATGCTGTTTTGTAGACACCCATTAACATCCATTAACATTTTTATCTCTAATTGAATTTCACGAATTCAAATTTAAATTTGTGAACAAAATTTATCAAATAAGGTCTCATATCTAAAAAAAAGATAGAGTACAAAAAATTAATTTTCGTCCCCATACGATGTGTGTGTTCGTCGTATTTTCGTTCAAAGCAGCCTTTCAACATGCTTTTTAAGTATTCTAATAATACATTACACCTTATTCGTTCTATCACATTTGCTGGAGTAAAATGATATGTTAAATAGACGTAGAATGCTTAAAAACAAGCGAAAAAGTAGGTGCCGTTGTCTAGATTCTCTACCCTCTTGGACATTCGTTAAGTGTTTGCATACTTCAATGGCGTATTGAGCATGAAAACTAGGCTACATCATTTCGTAAAAAATCCTTTCGTTCCGTAAACACTATATGGATGACCAATTATTGCAAAATCGCAGAATCTACCGGAAAAAAAACAACATATACGACTCCGCTTCAAAATAACCGTTCCCGTACACTACCAATTACCGTCCCCATATGTTGTATTGATCACGGTTGTTAAGTTTCGGATTAACTCGTAAATGGTGCTGTTCTACTATGATGTTCGCGTCTACTGTTATTATTGTCATGCTGACAAACGTTTCAACGATATACGATCATTGACAACAAATACCGATCCGCGATTCCGCCATGGTAGCTAATTGCAATTTTGGCATTTTCTTCATGTTTCTTGAAGAAAGATCAAATTTATCTGATGTATTGACGCTTTAGTTCCTTAATTCTAACATTCTCTACACACAAATAGTACCTATTATTTGGATAATTTGAAAAAAAGTGAGAGCTGCAGTAAATTTTAGGAATTGCACGGAATGTGCAATATTTTATTTATCTTGTGCTGAAAAATGGGCAAGTCTATTTTCTTACAGGTAAAACACGCATTATAATTAGTACACTGTTGATAGAGTTGTGTGCATCAGTTTTATCACATGGCTTTATTATCAGTTTGTGGACATATGAACTTTAAATTGTCTTGTAAATAAATACNATTTTAGTTTCTTGATATTTGGGTTATTGGATGTGGTTTGTTTCCATTGATTTATTCACTTTTTTACCTTTTTGGGGCCATTTAGGACTTACTATATGGTGTAAGGTTCTAACTGTGTTGAAGACCATATGTTGACCCCTAGATGTTATGTTTTTGGTCGTTTTAACCTGGATATGGGATGTTGTCTCCTTGACATTTACGCCATTTCCTTTCTTTTTCATTTTTATCACACGGATTGTAATACAAATACAAATCGAAAAGCAATTAGCCATCATGACAAGGTAGAAATTAATGAAGGAAAGATAACAGGAAACACTTACAATGGCCGAACATTACAATCACATGTCACAATCATCAAGGGAACTGCACAACAAAAACAATAAAATGACAAAAGACAAACATAGATAACGATAGGAACTCGGGATAGCCGAACTTGGTACCGGCAATATCAACAGCCAGCGGAAGGGTTAAACCGGTTTATGGGCACCCAAACCTCTCTTTTTTCTTTCTAGTTTCCCTATAGTATAGTAAACATACGAATAAAACCCAGTACAGGTATACTACTAACTCCATGACCACAATCTTGAAAGGAGAGAATATGAAAGTATGAAAATATTATTATAAAACTTCTATAGTTTTCTCAGTTTTATCTAAAACACATAAATCAGTACGCACGCTAAGTATGTTTTGCACAAGTTTCTAGAATTTATTAATAGTGAAAGTAAATGGTTTACAATTTCTATCAACAGTTAATTCTTTGCACAAGGGAGATACTTTTCAAGGCATATATATTAACCACCTTCTGTAATATTTACCCTACAAAAATATATTGATATTGGGAACTCATCTACAAAATTATAGACAATGTTTTTATTCAAGGAAAATGATTAAATGCTGAGAGGCGGCAAGCTTTTTAGCTCACCTGGCCTACAAGGCCAGGTGAGGTTTTGCCAACACTTGGCATCCATCGGCGTCCGTCGTCCGTCGTAATTTTTTTCAAAAATCTTCTCCTCTGAAACCACTGGGCCAATTTTAACCAAACGTGGTCTGAATCGTTACCAGGGTATCTAGATTCAAAACTATGTTCGATTAGTCCGAGGACTAAAGAACATGGCTACCGTTACTAATAATAGCTCATTTTGGCAAATATCTCAAAAACCATTACAGATATCAAAAATCTGAACATAGGACAAAAGTCATTAGCATGACAAGATCTACCTGCAATTTTGAAGAAAATCCGAAACTTGTCTTAGTTTTATTGCCCCTTTTCCGCAAAATTTTGAAATATTTTTTATCCCCCTCCCAAAAAAAAATAAAAAAAAATAAAAACAAATAAAAAAAATAAATAAACAACTATAACAGATAGAGGTCATCTTTAAGTTGCAAAAATGTTCAGCATATCACGATCTACCCACCTAGAAATTTTGAAGAAAATCTGATTACGTTATTGCTCTTTATTGGTAAAATTTTACGTAACTTTATAAATTTTTCCGTGTATTTCAATAAAGATTTGAGATAGAGGTTAAGATTTAAAGCAAAAAAGTAAAGTATGTCAACGACTACACTCTACCTTCAAGATGGAAGTTGTGGACCTCATCAAAGATGGCCGCCAACGGACAACATGGTTTAACATTGGCTCTATGGGATATTCAAAGATCTTCTGCTCTGAGACTACTTGGCAAATTGGAACCATACTTGTTCACAACTGTCTTTAGTTAATCCCCTTTGAAAAAATGTGCCCTGTAAGTTCCCATCAGATTCAAGATGACCGCCATCAGACAACAGAGTTTACAATTTGACCTTATGTGAAAAGACATTCAGAGATGTTGGCCAGTTGGAACCATACTTGGCCATAACTGTCCTTAGTTGGTCCCCTTTATAAAATGTGCTCGGCTAGTTCCCCATTAGATCCAAGATGGCCGCCAGCGGACAACATAGTTAAACATTGGACCCTATGGGAAAACACATTCTAAGGTTCTCTCCTCTGAGACTACTGGCCAATTGGAACCATACTCGGTCACAACTGTCCTTAGTTGGTCACCTTTGAAAAATGTGTCCGGCAAGTCCCCATCAGATCCAAGATGGCTGCCAGGGGGAAACTTAGTTTAACATTGGACCCTATGGGAAAACACATTCAAAGATCTTCAGCGGGTAACTTAGTTTGATACTGGACCTTATGGGAAAACACATGCAAAGATCATCTCTTATGACAAAGCGGGCCATATTACATCAGGTTTATTATCACACTAGAAAATCAGACCCTCTACCATTGAGGTTATTGTCTATGTTAGCCTTTGATCAGGTGAGCTACATGCTCTTGAGAGCCTCAGGTTTTGAAAAGCTTATACTTGTTTTGTTTGAGCCTATGGGAAACCACATTCAGAGATCTTGGCCAATTGGAACCATACTTGGTCACAACTGTCCTTAGTAGGTCCCCTTTGAAAATTGTGTTCGGCAAGTTCCAATTAGATCCAAGATGGCCACCAGCGGACAACATATTTAAATATTGGACCCTATGGGAAATCACATTCTGAGATCCTCTCCTCTGAGACTATTTGGCCAATAGGAACCATACTTGGTCACAACTGTCCTTAATTGGTTCCCTTTGAAAAATGTGTCCGGCAAGTCCCCATCAGATCAAAGATGGCTGCCATGGGGAAACTTAGTTTAACATTAGACCCTATAGGAAAACACATTTAAAGATCTCCTCTGAGACTACTTGTCCAATCGAAACCATACTTGGTCACAACTATTCTAAGTTGGTCCCTTTAAAAATTTGTCCGACAAGTCCCCATGAGATCTTAGATGGCGACCAGCGGGGAACTTAGTTTAACATTGGACCCTATGGGAAAACACATTCAAAGATCATCTCCTCTGACATAGTGGGCCATATTACATCTAAGTTTATTATCACACTAGAAAATGAGACCCTCTATCATTGAGAGCCTTTAGTTTTGAAAAGCTTATACTTGTTCAATTTAAGTATCAGTCAAATTATAAACTCAGCACACAAGTATTAACAGGAAGACATAGTACAATTACTAAATATCCCTTTTTTGTTCATTTTGTGCAGTTTGGAGTCCGTAAAAAGATTCCCCGTTCTCGAGGTGTATACTCTGTTTATTTTGTCAGTTATGGTGTATTTGTTCATGTGAAAATTCCTCATATGAATGCACTATCAAACTTCCTTGCTTTGTAAAAAATTAAACTAATTTTTTTTTCTGGCCATCTGTATACATTTCCAACATATGCCGATTTTACTTGCCAATTATTCTTACAATTAAATAACAAAATACCGAAGTTATTGTTAATTTATTTTCTGCAAATGCGCATTTCGACAACTTATGTCTCATCAATGCAGATCAAACCGAAACATTTGGAAGTCTCAAATCGATGAGTGCCCAGTGATCTTTTACATGTTGTATTTTCTTTTGGTTCCTTTGTCGGGCAACGGATGAAAGTGTTTGTAAGAGTACTTTGCCCGATATGTTATGCTTTTTAACAACCCGCATCCATTTCGAAAATGATGTAAAACGGTGGATGGATATAGCGTTGATCAACATTTAGCATGTGAATTCCGCTCAAACTGGTGAAAGGAGCGGTCTTAAACTTACTATGAGGTAAGAGTATTTGATCTATATTGAAGGCCTCTTGAAGAAAAACAATAAAAGCGATGTCCCGTTTTTTGCTTAATCTTACCATAAATTCATAGGGATTTTGTGCAATGTACATTTACTTCATATCACTTTATTTGTTCATATTGTTTCTATGGTGTCTTCCCGATTGTCCCACGTTTTGAAATTACAGGTAAAAAAGGTAAGAAAAAATGTGGGACAATTGGGAATGTTTGTATAAGAATTGTTTTGACAGTGTTTTGTTTGTGAAAACATTGAATTAATGATGACTTTTAATTACAGGTAATGTTTATAGGTAAATAATATGACAATAAAAAAAACAGTTTTTTTCTTCAACATTTTATTTTTTCAATGCATAAGACATTATTATAACAATATCAATGAATATAAATGAAACAAAATAATATTTGTCATTGAAATTTTCATACATACATATACATGTAGCACTATAAGTTCCACGATAAAACACATTCATAATCACATTTAAATGCACAAATAGTAACAAATTAGTTCAAATGTAACAAATATGAAGCAGTGTCCGCATACTGAATTACACACAATTCCTGTTGAGTAGTTGTAGTTTGAGTTGCTGAAGTCGTTGTCCCAGTTGTACATACTTCCGTCTCTTGGTTGGTCGTACTCCTCCTGCTCGTAATTGGATAAGTGTGACTTCGTTGGCTGCCTGTTCTTCTTGCAAGTGGTCAAGTAATTTGTAGATGTTTGGGTGTGGTACCTGAATCATCTTCTTCATACTGCTGTGCCATCCCTCAAGGTGGTTGGTTGTCCATGGTCCTTCAGTTGGTAATGGTTCCACAACTGTCTGTTTCCTTCAACCCAGTATGTTGTAACATAGTCCGTAAATGGTGTGATGTTGGCGGTTGAGTCAGAGTTCTCCATGTCTTCCAATGCGTTGAACCATATTTCTTCTACCTCGGCCTGTGGTACCAGGGGTAGTACTGCTGCTCTCCTAATAAGTCGGTGAATCTCTGGTTCCTNCAATAATAGCATTTAAAACTTGGCAATTTATAGCCTCTTGCATGTTGTTTATCTAATGTAGGTAAGCAGTTATGAACTACCCTATAAATAAAATCTCTTTGATAATTGCTTCTGATATTAAAAATATTAAGCCATATGTTTTTGAAATCAATATAACTAAATTCTTTTTCTATTTTATGTTTATAGTTTTCTTTTTGTATTAGTGTCAAATAGATAATCACTAAATAACATACTATGTTTATTCTGTAAATAGAGGACTTTTAATTTTTTGTATATGTTTGGTGCATATAGAGTATGTTGCAGACTGTTTCTTGCAAGTTCTGGAAGTATATTTCTAGTAGTATGGCCCATATATAGCGCATAAAAACTTGTCCAAAGGGAAATATTTCCCTTCAATATACTAGTAATTCTGAGTTTCTGCCACTCCAAAAGAATCTAAAAATATCTTTATCTATTAATGAGATATGATGTTGTGAAGGGAGGATTACTCTTGCTGTATATAACATTTTACTTAGAATATAAGTATTTAGAACCAATACTTTATGTTTGAAAGTCAAATGCCGGTTTTTCCACTTGTTGATAGTATTAGAAATAGTACCTATAATAGTATTCCAGTTCTGATTGCATTGGTCTTTACCAAACCATATACCTAGAACATTAATATCATCTTTAACAAGATTTAATATTTTATCATTCACAACCGGATATCCTATTTTTAAAATTTCTGTTTTATTTTCATTTATCTTTGCACCTGAAACTTTACTAAAATTATCAAATTCCGCTAGATTTTCATAATCTTCAACATCATTTGCAAACGCGGTGCAGTCATCTGCATGCAGAAATAACTTTACTTTACATGTTGCATTTGTAGTAGTACTCCAGCCATTGCTATTTGCTTAACTGATGCTTTGGCTTGATTGATTGATTGATTATAGGTTATGACGGCGACTTTCTAATTAAAGAAATTGCTCCCATAAATACAATGTGTAGATAAAGATACTACAATTTACTGACTCGTGATATTTACAATAGCTGAAATATTGTCTGTAATGTGAGTCTAATGTAATTCAAGTGTATTTTTTAATAATTGTTACTCGGCTAAAAATTATATTTCTAGATGTTTTCAAATAAAACTGATATAATTTTAACACTTAGTTTAAAAAATGCGTTGTAATGAAATAATACACATGTTTGCTACTCCGCGGGTAGGTATAGTGACCACCAAGGATCACATTGACCCTAATATCTGGGAGATATAGGCTCACATCTGGGCGTGTCTCTGCGCAAAAAACCTAAAATTTCTGGTAATAATAATAGTAACAATGATGTCAACAATGAATAATCTATAGATATATAATATTTTAAGATTACATTTAACACTATATCAGCCGACTAAGTTATGGGACTCTGTTCAGTGTAGATCTGCAGAGGCTAAATTTGCCCCTACATGCCCACACTGTCCAGATCCCCATTGGTTAGACTCAGTCGGTTGTATCTAATTTTGGATTGAGACACCCGAGATGAGAGTCTATCCATTGCCTGCTAACCCTATACATAGATTGGCCATTTCCATGTATTTGGTAATCATTTAGGTGCCTTGTCTTAATACAGTGGGGAAATTAAAGTAATAAATAATATACAAGTATTAATACCAATAAATATAACCTGAGACGACCCCTCCATGGTGTATTAGTGTGAAAGAATGGACCGCCGCAGGCCATTGACCCAGTTTTAGGTTACACTGAATCAATCGAGGGAGCCTTAGGATTAGCCGGCAATGGATGCGGAGTATGACTGTAAACAGTGTTAACTATGTAATATTTGTATGTTGTTGTGAAATTTGAAGCAAAATTCTGCGGTGTATAAAAGTCTTTTTTAATGGGAATATGAGTATAAGATTTCTGATTCAGAATGTAAATTATCTTAGTTTAAAGTAAGATTTATTTTATTTATTTTTTTTACCCAGATTGATTTTGTAATGTCAGCATAGGCAAGGTCTGTACTTAAATTGGCATAAGATATATATAATGTGTAGGAAGGTTTTAATGTAGTCCTAGTAATGAAAAACATAATATGTGGAATACAAGTGGATCAGAATTTAGTTTACCATGTTATAAATTCAGTCTATTTCACCAGTGAAGAATAATATACCAATATAATGTGTAATACGGATAAATGGTGTACTCGAAGTTGAAACTTGGTTGAAAACAAGTAAGATGTATATCTAACAAATATAATATAACTATAGACTTAACAATTTTTTCATCCTAATATAGGTATACCCTCGTTTTAAAATAATTTTATAAAAGGTAAAATTCGTGTGATGGCTTAAAGAAACCATGTGCTTTTCAAAGTAATATATAATATAAAAATATACATAGTTTAATTTATAAAAGTTTATATTTTTGTAAGGGTTGGTCTTGGAAGGGATCCGTCCTAATGTAGGAATTCCCTGATTTGTTTTTATTTATTTTTTTTTCTTTTATTATTTTTTTTAATGATTATATTTTGTTTTTTCGTAAAAAAGTAATATTATCGTTATTGCTCATATACAGCAGGAATCTGCATAGATCCATAAATCGAAACAACATTTATAAATTGCTTGAATGAAACATTCACGACATAATAGGAAAGCCCGGAGAATATACAATAGTCCAGGTTTTTCTTATTAACAATTAGCTGTTATATTTTCTTACTCCACAAGAACACACAAGTAAATTTAATATTACTGTTATCTGTACCTGGGGTATCTGTATGATAGATTTAAAGTGAGTCTTTAATTTGTATACTTGCGCAAGGCAATAATGACCATACCAGTAAGAGTATATGTGAGGCAGCACATATAGCACCAGTAATTCAAGTCGCCCGTATCATCCTAATACTCTCCAAGTAAATATATATATTTTTTCAGTTGAAATGTGGAGATACATATGTCAGAATCATTTATGATATATATGTGTATGCAATAATATAAAGGGCATATATGAACACACGTAGTGGGAATTGATCAACATTATATAAATTTATTTATAACTTGACTGATGATCAATATACATAGTACTAGCTATAAGTCATATTCCTCTGTAAACAGATCAATATATTAACAGTATTTGTTTTCAGTATATATTGAAATACTGGTTCAAAATTGTATCCTGACAACAAAGTGTCTATTTCGAAATTTTTAACCCCTCTATCTGATAAACTTTCAATCATATCTTGTCTTTCTTTATTATACTGTTTACAATGTAATAAATAATGTTGTTAAACATTCAGGACATAAATCTGTATTTTTGACACCTATCTTTTTCAAATGTTTATTAAGACCAATATAACCGGTTCTCAATTTAAATAATAGTATTTCCCTTTCCCTATGAAGTTTAGGTATGGTTATAGTAAAATTAACTTTATTTTGTATTCCATATAGATGTCTGCCTTTGATATTGCTATCCCAGCATGTTTGCCACATTTGTTTTAATAAGTTTCTACACATGTTTTTAATATCATCCTTATAGAGTGGACTAGTAACATAAGTATTGTCATACATAAGTGAGAACTTACCTTGTTTATCTGCTAATTCATTTCCAAGGATCCCCACATGACTTGGGATCCATTCAAATACTATATTAATTCCTATTCTGTATAAATGTGTTATCATATATAGTTTGGCAGTTAACAATGCAGAGAGGGAGTCCACAAATATAACAACATTAATGGGATTAAATTCCTGAATCCACTGTAAAGCTAACAATATAGCTATCAATTCACACATAAATATAGACATATGTGACTCTAATTTAAAACCTTTTGATATTTTCAATTCTGGTATGACATATGCGCAACCATTTGAGTTTGATTCAGGGTCCTTAGACCCGTCAGTATATATTTTTAGATAACTAGCATACTGTCTGTCAATAAGAAGATTACCTTCACTTTTGATAAGATGAGGCAAGTCCTTTTTAGTAATAATATCATGTAATTGAGTTTGAACATATAGTCTTTTTAAGTGCCAAGGTGGTACAGGGCATTGAGTATAAGTATATATATTGTTGGTCGATATACCATACTGATCTAATACTTGTTTTGCAGTAATGTAAAATGGCTGTTGATTTTCCTCGATTTTTTTGGCATAGAATTGGTACATAAGATCATCATTTAAAGATTTTTTAGTTGGATGTGAGTTTTCGAAACTACATATATTAAGATACATTTTTGTAATTAAAGATTTACGACATTCCTGGTATGGTGGGTCACCCATTTCAACTTGTAAACTAGCAAGTGATGCAGACTTCATAGATCCTGTACAGAGGCGCAGTGCCTGCAATTGTATACTGTCAAGTATTTTTTTTAACATTATAAGATGCAGAATTATATATCTCGCATCCATAATCAATTTTCGATCTTATTAAAGCAAAATACATTGTTCGTAAGGTGTAACTATTTGCCCCCCACCTCATTTTGTTCCTGATAAAAGTCTCATACAATTTAATACTTTATCACATTTTGTGTGTACATATTGTATATGTTTTAGCCTAGTAAGTTGACTATCAAAAATAATGCCTAAAAACTCAACTTCCTTTACAATTTCTAAGATATAAGTACCAAGTTTGAGGATAAGTTTTCCTATTTTTTTCTTTCTGCTAAAAATAATACATACAGTTTTTTGAGGCGATAATAAAAATCCCCACCTCATGCACCAATTGTAAATATTGTCAAGATCTTCTTGTATTTTCTTTTGTAGAAATATTAAGTTTGTTCCGGATTTCCATACAGCACCATCATCAGCAAATTGTGAGATTTCACAGTTTTTTTATACATGATGAAATATCATTTACCATAATATTAAAGAGTGTTGGGCTAATACAGCTGCCCTGCCCTGGGGCGTACCATTTTGTACAGAATAGACATCAGAAAATGTGTTATTAATTCTTACTTGTAATGTTCTATCAGACAAAAACTGATTTACATAAGCTAGCATATTACCATATATACCCAAAGAAACCATTTTACTAAGTAAACCAAATTTCCATAGCATATCAAATGCCTTCTGAAAGTCAATGAATACACCAACAGTAATAGAGTTATTAAGAAAAGATTTCTGTATATCATTTTCAAGTTTGATACATTGATGAATTGTACTTCTATTCTTTCTAAACCAACTTTGGTTAGGTGTATACAAGTTGTGTTTCTCCAAAAACCATTGTAATCTATTGTTCACCATTTTTTCCATAATTTTATTAAGATTGGATGTCAATTAAATTGGACGATATGATAGGGGATCTGTTGGATTTTTTCCACTTTTTAGGATAGGTATAATAACAGCATGTTTCCATTTTTTCGGTAATTCATGTAAAAACCATATTTTATTCAAAAATTACAAAAATACACTTAATGTTTTGTCTGATAAGTGCTTAAACATGTTATAACCAAGCTTATCCTTTCCTGGAGCACTGTTATTAGTGTCATCAATTGCATCTTCCATTTCTTGTAATGTAAATTCCTCATTAAAACACTGGCTATTATAGTTAAAATATTGAGATACAGTTTCTTTTTCATTATTTTCTACCATATGTTTATGTTTTTTGAATTCATTACTGTAATTAGAGTCACTACTCACTTTACTAAATTTGTCTGCAAATAAATTCGATTTTTCAGATAGTAATTCGTATGAATGATTATTTTCTATGAGGGTTGGAATATCTTTTTTAGTAGATATTTTTCCAAGCATCCGTTAAATAGTATACCATACTTGAGACAGTTTACTATTTGCGTTAAGGCTATTGCAATAATTTTCCCAATACAATTTTTGAGTATCACTCAATAGTTTTTTACATAGTTTTTCCTTTTCCTTATATACCGTAAAATCCCCCTACCTGAATGCATGGCCCTATTTCTTGCTTTATTACGTGGTTTAACTACCATAGTACAATTATCGTCCCACCAAGGGACACTAGGTCTTTGTTTTTTATTATTATTTTGCTTTACT
>MJUU01018524.1:109198-124610 GCA_002080025.1 Modiolus philippinarum | reverse complement strand
CTGAGATGGGATGTTGTCTCCTTGACATTTACCCCATTTCTTTTTTTTCATATGTAATTTAAAAATTGCATATGAGTACAGTTAAAAATGCCTAGTTAAGTCCTCTAAAGTAAATAGACACTGTTACGCTGTGAAATGTTTTCTCGCATTTTAAGAATAAAGAGTCGGATAGGTTTGTTTTTCTGGCCAACACATTATTCTCTCTGAACCTATATATCTGGTAAGTTTTATTGGAATGTTGTTAGCTTTCTATTCTTTAAGATAGAATTTACACTTAACCTAAAATGTACTGCATTCATTTCGGTATTAATTTGTTCTAAATAAACAAACTTGTGCAAGAGTTATTATCAATAACACGAGAAAAATCAATTTAGTGAATTTATGCAAAAATCTCAATACATTATCTAAATACCGAAATAATGTACATTAAAGTTTTTGCATATGGAAATGTCGACATCTCATATATCTTTGGTGCAGATGAAACATAAACTTAAGAAAACATAAACTTATTAAATATTAAAAAAAATGCGAGATCAAACAACAAATTTGATCTTTTGGATAACCAAAATCAGCTAAGGACAGAACTTTGTTAAGGACAGATACTCCTTGGGTTTTAACAAATTAATAGAATTTAGATACTGCCAGTTTTCAACTAAAATCTGCTTTCGGTTCAGACCGAAAAACTGACATGTGGGCTGGTGAATACCCTCGGAGACAAGCAGTCCACCAGCAGTTGCTCGATCCATAGGTAACAAATAAGAAAATACCCAAGTTATTTTGACTTTATTTTTTGATTAAAGGCATTTCGACAACTTATGTCTCTTCAGTGCAATTCAAATCAAAACATTTTGAAATCTATTAACAAAAATGTGTAAAATCTGATAGAGAACAAATTACCAATAGAACCTAAATAGTGAAGTCAAAAATAGCTAAGGACAAATACATGCAGGAGGGAGATTTTAATAAAATATTCTTTAATTTAGATATTGCAAGTTTTCGATTAAACAAAGCTTTGCATGAGGAAGATTCTTCTTAGTTTCAACAAATTTAAATCAATATAGATATTGCAAGTTTCCAAATAAAATCGGTTTCTGTGTCAGCATCGAAGAAATGACTACTGGGCTATTCTTCTCCATGAAACATTTTTATAAATTGCTGCACAATTATACAAAAACGGAAGTTTTGCAATTGAAAAATGAAAAGGGCACTTTTGCATTGTACTTTAATCAAGGTTTATCGTTTTAATTTTCAGTTTTCGAATTTGGTAGCGTCATTGCATCGTTTTGCTGCAGTCTTTGTGATATGCATTGTAACGCTTTGCAGCACTACGGTTATGCTGTTAACTTTCTCTTTAAACTTTTATATACCAATTATCTTACACACTGAGCATTGTTCTGTAAATAATTTGTCTAAAATTTGGCTGCATTGCACGCTTTTACAGAATGTGATCAAGGCATAGACTATTTCGAAATGATAAGCTGAATCGTTTATTTTTATTTTCTAAATGTTTTCAGTTTATGACCCCATTTACACACCGAGGATTGTAATAAGTAAAACTGGTAAATAATAAGCATAATATACACCCACTGAGACAGTAAATGGACAATATAAATGTAGGTGGCCCATACAATTCCATCATGTGATACTTGAATATTACGCAACCCACATTGTTTGACCATACAATAACGCCTTGGACATGATACTCATGTGCTTGTCTGTTCAAGGTTTAGTTTTGAAATTTCTTATAAAATATAAAAGTACAGAAAGTGTATAAGCGAATTATTGTGGTATTCAATTCTGCAAACTGCTTTTATACTCAAGAAGAAAAGAATCGCAACACTAGCGTGAATTTTTATGTACCTTAGAATTCAACAGCAGATATCTCTCCAAAACCTTGCTGGAACAAATTGCAATTTTTACAAATTGTCTCTCACGAAGTCAAAATTCTCAATTTCATTTTCTTGAAAAACCACTTTTTCACCCAGAAATGCAAAAATTATTGAAAAGGATGAATATCGAACCTTTTGTGCTCCTGCCTGTAAGATGTGGGGAAAAATTACTGTTTTTGTAACTTTTGACAATAAAACTTCCATAGCGGATTCCAAGAAAAGTAATTCTTTGACTTATGTTTTCTTACACATTCAACAGAACCCGTTGCTGTGATTTGAAATGACTTTTTTTACAAAAGTTGACCTGCTTGTTCTCGACACTTGAAATTGAAAAAAATACATTAAAAAGGTCGATATGGTTAAAATATCTAAGGAGCTAGAAAGTATTAAAAAGTGGTGCGCTTCTTCTGTTGCTCAGTACATATAAGTAGAGGAAACATATTCGAAAGTGTATACATAAAAACTAGAGGCAAATATAAAAAGGATAAAACATCTCTGCAGCAATATTGAGCACGATCCGATGTTTGCAACACTTTTAGGCTGATCTATATCTAAGATAAGCAACTTGAATTACTACCACTATGATTAAGCAGGAGACTGGAAAAATAAGTAGGATCTCACTTTTTGAATCAATGTAAATTACAGTTGTTGTTGAAGTAAATTGCATATATTGTATAAGTTAGTTATCATGTCAACATGGTTGAAAAGTATAAATATACATCGGCAAACGAGTACCGAAGCAAGAAAGAGAAAAGAGGAGATTCTAAAATCGCAAATCCAAAATCACGGCAAATCATATGCAACACGAATCGAGACAGTATGACAAAGACTAAACAAATAAATAAAAAATGAACAAGAACTTCACATAACTAAATCACTAGCAGTGGGAACCCCTACAAAAACTGAGGTATCATCAAGTACTCCGGAAGGGTATGCATGATTGCTTCACACGTGGCACCCGTCACCAGGTAAACTCCTTTTTCGCTTGATACAATTTCTGTTAAGCTTTGTTTTATTGGAATTTTACGCATTTTATAAAAACAAATTTTGGAGATAGTCGCATAATTCTATAGAAAACAGGAGATTTGCAATTCAAAAATGGGAAGTCCATTGTTTCATTGTAATTTGTCAAGATATATCATTCCAATTTTCAGTTTTCAAATTTTGTAGCGCAGTCTTTGTGATATATATTGTAATGCCATTTAGCGGCATGGTTTTGATATTTACTTTTTATGCCAATTATCTTACACACTAAACGTTGTTCTGTAAATAATTTATCTAAACATTCGAATGCATTGCACGTTTTTAGCCTCGTGTGAACCAGGCATGGGATATTTCGAAACGATAATCTGAATCGTTTTTCTGTCTTTAGATGTTTTCAGTTGTTGACCCCATTAACACATCGGATATTGTAATAAGTAAGAATGGTGAATAATGAACATAATATACACCAACTCAAACAGTAAATGGACAAAAAATGTAGGTGGCCTATACGATACCATCATGTGAGACTTGATCATTATGCAACTCACATTGTTTGACCAGACAACAGCGCCAAACAAGCATTATACTCACGTGCTTGTGCCGGTACCTAGTCCGCTATTCCGAATTCGTTTGTCCCTTTTTATTGATGTTTTTCTTGTGCATTTTCAAGATAAATTGTAACATGCTTTGGTCATTTTCGGCCATTGTTTGTGTTTCCTGCTATCTGTTCATTTACAACTGTATTTTCAAAGTTTATTTTTCGAAATTTCTCTAATACCTAATAAACGTACTGCAAAGTGTTGTGATATACAATTCTGCAAACTGCTAATATATATAATCTAGGAAAATTTACTACAAAGTGTATACATAAAAATCCAGAGGTAAAAATAAAACATCTTGGCAGCAATATCGAGCACGGTCAGATGTTTGCAAACTGAATCATTCACAGTTTACTTCAACAAGGCTGATTATTTTGGAAAAGACTACCTTTATGCAGATAAATGATTAAGAGAGACACAATATAAAGAGAAGTAACATCTTACTTTTCTAATAAATTCTTATTTTAATTTTTAACTGAAGTATTTTGTATAGGTGTTACTTAAAACTGAGTTGCAAATTTGTAAATGATTAAATTAATTAGTAGTGATTTCAGGATTAAATAAGCAAAATTGCAACCGAATATCCATGTAACATTTGCTACCTCATTATAAACATATTTTGATAGAACCCCCTCCCCAATCCTCCAATTCAAACACACATTTCGTTTTCCTGATTTGCTTTTTTTGTTTGCCACTTTATGCATTCGTATTCAGAAAAAGGATTTCGAAATGAAATGGTAGCTCCACAACACTGCCTTCTTAATTTTTATAAACAGGTCAGAACTAGGATAGAAGTTAAATACTTTGCACGGATATCGACCTTGAGGTATACAATGTAAATAATTTATACAATTTAAAAATATTTTATGGCATGCATTTGTTGTACGCCCACCACATCTTGTGAGAATACTCACATTTCGTAATTGAGGTTCTGATGTCACGTTATCTTGTAAAATAGTTGAGCCGTGAATTTAAATGTTCGGGGTCAATATTCACATATTAATATAGAAGTCTTGCTTTAATGTGATTTTAATAGTTTAATTTACCATTCAGCCGGAGATCCAAATATCAGCCAGAGGACCGATAAGGCATCAAATGTGATTCCTCCAAATATTTGATTTCTATCTGTACTTGCGATACATAAGTTGTCGAAATGACATTGTCAGTACTCAATTTAATTGTAATTTCGGTACTTTGTTTTTTTTCTGAACACAAGTGTTTAAATTGACTCTTTGTGAACGGCAGGTGTCAACGAAAACGGTCTTGCAAACTTTAAGGCAAGAAACCTTGCAATTTGTATTCATATCAATTCGATAGAGCTTGTCAATATAATAAGCATTCCGATCTAATTGTGAAAAAGGTAAAAAACTAGATGAACTGAATATAAGACATTTCGACGATGACTAAGTGATGTTTTTAAATAAAACAAAGAACAAAAGACTATATGGAAAAATAAGATTAACCTCAAGTAATTAAATTTCACCAATACGATCACAAACGAGATCCTCATGAAATTTCATCATAGAGTGTCTGACGTCACTCGGTGTTTAACACAGAAATATCTGAAATTGGTTTGGTTCATATTATATAGGTGGAAATTGAATATTCGAGGTAAACTTTCTATATATACTACTTTTATATTTGGAAACTTGAACTTCTATATATTTAGTATAAAACTGACATTTAGGATATGTTTATCATGAATGACAAGTTAAAAACTACATTACCGAAAGTTTAGAAAAAACAGCGGCAAAAATAATAAATATGACCTCCTTTTCAAAATGCGTTAGACAAGCACAAGACGTAATCATTCATCCATGCATAGGCACCATCACTTCAAAGAAGCTTTTTTACAGTGTTTGGAAAAAGACACGAAGACGAAGAACAACAATAAAAGCGTTGTTGTGTTGCTTGTTTTTACCATGTCTCATATACACTCACTCCATATACTTTCATATTTAAAAGTCTTGGATGCAGCATTGTTCAATATAAGCAAAGAATTCCGCTCAAACCGGAACAAGGGACCGTCTTGAATTTACTATTAGGTATATCGGCAAACGAATACCGAGGCAAGAACGATGAAGGGGGAAATTCTAAAATCATAAATCCAAAATCACGGCAATTCACAGCAATACGAATTGAGACAGTATTGCAAAGACAAAATAAATAAACAAAAATGAACAAGAACGCCACAAAACTAAAGCACTAGCAGTGTGAACCCCTATAAACCGAGGTATCATCAGGTGCTCCGGAAGGGTAAGCATGATCTACTCTACGCGTGGCACTCGTCACACTGCCAGTGAGAAGTCCGGTTTTGTCACAGTCGGTGTTAGTTAGTCCGGTAACAAACTCTGGATCTACCCAAAGATATCTGTTCTCATTTGTGAAACAGAAACATGGTAATGGTCTGTTAAATCGTGGTGACGACCGTATAACTTCTGTAGTGACAATTGCAACAGTGACTGAACATACCCTTGATATATAAGTTTTTGAGACATTAATTTCACTCTCTTGGCGAAATTGCTGTACAAACTACAGGCACTGCAATAGCGAATGAGTTGTGAAATGTACACGCGATATGCCGAAGAAGTGGGAATATTACTGCTAAAAAAACGGGAAATTCACTATTGGAAAGTCGAAATCATCACGCTTGTCGTAAAGTTTTGTTTTCAGACTTCAGAGTTGTCAATGTAGAGGTATAAATCCAGGAATGATACTGATGATAGTGTATCAGTGGTCTCTGTAATTTCGAATTGTATTCATTTGGGTTTATAAGATGAAAGTTATTCTTGAATTGAGGATTGCCTTTTTTCTGAATTAGCCCTTGTATGAACCTGGCTTCATACGAATAAAGGAGCATATCTGCTAAAAGTGACGCACAATTAGCCCCCATAGGTATCTCTATTGTCTGCTGGAAAACTTGTCTTCCAAATTCTACAAATATTTAAGTTTTTGAGAATCCACATCTGATTCGCTCCACTTGTTGAGTATACTTTATCACTATATATCTTGAGGCCATCTTTGACTGCATTAAGTAATGAAGTGAGGAGCTTAGAAAGAGGTTTTGTTGTGCATTTGGTAGACACAGCAATGTATCTAAGGCATTTATGTAATTTAGGTATGAGGAAAGCCCATTGATGAACGCCTCATGCATGGTGAATTCAAGAAGAGCAACGATAAAAGCATTTCCTTAGCTTAGATATGCCATGCATTTGTAGAGAATTGTCTGATGTGCATTTATTCCACATCCTTTTATTGCTTATAATGTAGTATTAATGATACCAATATGAACTGTATTCTTTTATTGCGAAGGCATTTTTGCTATGAAGTAAAAGTGAAACAGCTGAAGGAGATCCATACAAACCCAATTCCAATTTTCTTTGATCTTAGGTTCATAAAGAGCGAAAATAAGCCCTTAAGCAGATCCTTCAAACTACTATTTGAATTTTCTGTTTTTCTTAATTTTTTTGTCAAAATACAAGAACACCCATAATGCATGATAAAGAGTAACGTGTTCCAAGGAGTAACCAATCATCAGCAGCATTGGAATCAAATAGTATGTGTAGCCATAATCCAAAATAAGTCAGATAAAGTACCAAGACATCCATCAACGAGTTCACTAATCGGAATGAAGCCTAAGTATAGTAACTAAATACTGAAGTCACTGTGAATCTATTTTCTGCATATGCGCATTTCGACAACTTATGTCTCTTCAGTGCAGATAAAATCTAAACGTTTGGAAGTCTATAAACTCAAAGACGTTAAAAACTAAGAGAGAACAAATAAGAAATAAGATCTAAAAATAAAGCCAAAATTAGCTAAGGACAGAGCTTTGAATGAGGGAGATACTCCTTAGTTTTCAACAAAATTTACAAAAATTTAGATATTGTAAGGTTCCAAATAGAATCGGCTTTCGGGTCAGCACCGAAGTACTGACTACTGGGCTGGTGAATACCCTCGAGGTCTAACAGTCCACCAGCAGAGGCATCAACCCAGTGGTAACAAATAACTAAATACTGAAGTTACTATGAATTTATTTTCTGCATATGCGCATTTCGACAACTTATGTCTCTTCAGTGCAGATATCGTCTGAAAAAGAAAGGAAATGGGGTAAATGTCGAGGAGACAACATCCCATATCCAGGTTAAAACAACCCAAAACAAAGCATCTAGGGGTCACCGTACGGTCTTCAACACAGTGAGGAACCTCACACCAAACAGCAAGCCCTAAATGGCCCCAAAAGGGTAAAAAGGTGAATAAATCGATGGAAACAATTCACATCCAATAACCCAAATATCAAAAAACTAAAATTTTATAAGAAGACAAGGACAAGCCAATGACCAACATATTCCTGACTTGGGACAGGCGCAAAAATTGCGGTGGGGTGAAACTCGTTTTCTTGGATCCAAACCATCCCCTACGTGTGGTGATTGGCTAAAAATAAATACACAAAGACTCACAGTAAACATCAAACTAGAAAAAAGTCCAACTTATCAAGACGAGTACCCTTACAATGAAGTACATAAAACATGAAGACAATACACACAGGTACTGTCCGGACAAATGCTCGCAGTTACTGACAGCTAGCTAAGGACATATTTTCCGTTGACTTTGATATCAAGCCTTCTTACATATGAAACTTCAATTGAAATTCTTCTAAATAGATTTGGTATCACAACATCATCAATTATGAATATTGCCAATATGAAAAATTGTTTAAATTTATTTATGGTGTAAAGCATTTAAGAGATGATCAATATTTTTGCCAACAAAAACCAGAAGTAAAGATTAAACAACAATGCTGTATTTATATCCTTTATGAATAAATTTGTTCAACGGATTAATAAGTTATAATTACATTTCATGAATATTCATTTGAATTCCGTCAGTTTGATAGGTGAACATCGATCACGTGGCATATCAATGTGAAGTTGCAATTCCCATGAAACACATTTGACCACGTGTTCACGTGGCGGATGAATTTGTAAAAATAGAATCCCAATGCACATGATGTACTTCCTTGTAAATAAAGTTGTTTTTATAACGTCGGGTTAAAATGTAATTATAAGAATTGAATGCATTATTTTGAAGTTTCATAGGGACTATGAAAGGGTTGACCGGGCGCACATTTTCAACATGAAGCGCTACCGCGCTCCATTAAAAATGTGCTTCGGTCAACCCCTTTCATATCCCAATGAAACTTCAAAATAATGCATTCAATTCTTAATTGAAGGACAATTTTTGAATTTATGTGCTTTGTAAATGATATTGCCATAGAAGTTTGGATGTGAAATGCCCTGATGTATAAGAGCCCTGCATGTAGAACCAAATTTTCTTAATAAGTCAATGTATCTATAATAAAATTTAGAGAATGTTTTATAAATTTATGATATCTAAACCCATGATGCAGAAGTTTTTCAGTGAGACAAAGATTTCGGTTGTTGAAGTCAGAAACATCACTACATACTCGTGCATATCGAACAAGTCGTGAAATGTAGACCCCGTAAGAAGGGGCTAACGGAACATCGCCGCCGAGATTGGGAAAATTGACTTACGGAAGGAGATATCATCCCTTTTATCATAAACTTTATAAATTCAAATTTTGGCAAAATTTTCCAATAATGTTGTAAAGTTTTGGTATATTTTGCATAAAAATGTTGATTACAATACACTTTTCTAATTTCAATAATTAAACTGGATTTAAATACCAAAATAAATCGTCTAATTTTGAAATTTTAAGCCCTAAATTGATGAATTATGGTAATAAATTTTGACCGACACAAGATAAAAATGCACCTTTTGATGAATATTTGCAGTGAAAAGTTTAGCTTGTGTCAGTCATTAGTTGACTAATTAGTGACTAAATGAAAATATAGAGTTAATTGTGCCATGTTTAAAACTCTTTATATGAGCTTTTATCTACCCATGGGGTCTGTTTTTGTTATTGCATAGCTGACTATGTTGAAAAAGTTCACTTAATATCACATTTTGCAAAAGAAATACTGCAAGTAAACTAAAAACAGGCCTCTTCAGTGCTTCATTGCAGCAATTTGAAATTCTTCTACACACATTTAGGATTTCGGCCAATCTAAGGCTGGCTGTAAGAGATGGAATGGTCATTTGTTTGAAACAGAGAGTGTCAATATAAGCATGATACAATGTATTGAAGACGGAAGTCATGGGTTAAATACAACAGAGCTAACCCAAGCTGTATTTCTTGGAAGGATTGTTATTTTAACTATGTTTGAATTCAATGATATCACGAAGAAATGGCTATCAGTGATTTTAAGGTATTCTTTAAATGGGACTTTCAAACCAACTGTTGTTGCCTATGGGAGGGCATTTGAAAACCGATGGGGGTCAAAGTCAAAGGGTATATTCTCATGTACTTTATTGCAGCCATCTCAAAAATGAGTACTCTTACTCCAGGAAGTGTTTCCACTAGATGTTTGCTCAACGTTTATTCCAATAGGTAGCACGGTACTATTTATTTCCTGGCATTAGGTTGCTCAATTACGTACCCTACTCAACTGAATAACGTAAATCCCGTTATTGGATATAAATATATAGTTACTGCAAATATTCCGCAATAGCTGCATTTTTATCTTATGACGGTCAAAATTTTACAGTTTCTGAACCTGATCAAATTTAGAAAGTAGCCAAATTAAAAAAAAATCTTAATGGGAAAATAAATACAACCGTGCTACCTTTATGCCAATATGACTTACCTCGGATCTATAAAAATTCCGATATGAAAACATTACGCATTCTAATATGACGTCCTTTATTCGCCTTGTGTACATAACCGTGGTAAAATCCGCATATATTCGTAAGTATTTACTTGACAAGCGACGGTACTTTTGATAACGTCATAGACCGTTTGACTAAATTTTTTGCAGCGTCATAAAAGAAAACGTCATACTTTACAGGGTAAAATGGCTGTTTCACCTATGAATACAAAGACGATTTCATTTCTTCTGTACCCTGTTAATGTCATATTAGAATCGAAACAATTCACAAAATACCAGGGGTTTGCCCTTTATGAAATAAAAGGGACAACAGGAAATACCTACAATGGCTGAAAATTATAATTACATGCCACAATCTGTTAGGGAACTACAAAGGAAAAACACAAATAAGACAAAAGACAAACGTAAAGAACGGTAGGGACAGCCGGACTTGGTACCGGCACTAGCAAAAGCCAGCGGTAGGGTTAAACCGGTTTATGGGTATATAAACCTCCCCTTTATCTGTCCCGTTTCCCTATAGTATAGTAAACATACGAATACAACCCTATAAAGGTAGACTACGAACTCCATGACCACAATCTTGAATGGAGAGAATATGACAATAAAGGGCCAAGCCTTGGTAGAATCGCCATATATTCACGCTTCCATAAATTATTTCTTAAATAATAAATGTACTATTTTATTGTTTTCAAGCCGATTCTGACAAGATATCGCATTTTGAATTAAAGTAGGTATTTCATGCCATCTTATTTAAATGAGTATTTTGTGCCCTATAGTTCTAAGTGTAAAATTTGTCGATAATCGCCCTGCTGACTTTGTGTTAAATCAAAGGGGAGATAATTTCATGCTGCGTTAACACGTGACGTTTCATTCGAATTGAATTCAATTTTAATTCTACTGAAATGCTATTCCCGTTACATGTCATTTTCTCACTTAGAATTGAAATTCGTATTCTAATTTGAAACGACGAATTCGTTCGTATAAATCCCATTCGCATTCTTCAACTGACATTTTGTCACAATGCGTATTTAAATGCGAATTGCTATTTGCTTTGGTGTGAATTGTTTTTAATGAGAATGATCATCCGAATTGACTACTGCAAAAGTGACAACGCAGTATTAATTTCAATATCGAAAGGGGTTTATTATTATCTCCCTCACGGATTGTCTATAACCAATTTGATACAGGGGGGTTAAATAATGGAGATATGTTTTTCATTCACAGAGTGTCTTTCTACAGAAACTATGCCGAAGGAGATGTAAATTAAATTTCTTGAGATAGCCACTTTATGCCCCTTTAATGCAGATCAAATCAATAATTTTATAAAATCTTGTCAGGTGTCTTAATTTGACCTATAGAAGACTTTCATGAAACAAAAAGTGGGGGTCCTTGTTCAACATTATTTAAGCCATTGAATAAAAAAAAAATCAAAAGAGTTCCAATCTCTGACACAACTTCAAAAATGTGATGAGTGAACTTAAAACAAAAATTGAATAAGCAATGATCACAACGATTTAATTATGTTATGATTGTATACTCCCTGCATTCTTATGGTGTACCTGTTCGTGAGATAATTTCTCATATGGATGTACAATCATTCTTTCAAAGTTATAGCATTTATATAATTTCCAAATGTTATTCTGACCACCATTTTATAGTGCCCACAACTTATTATTTTATATTGCCAAGTTTTCTTACAATCGACTTGATGAGTGGCCTGTGATTTTGCTTAAGACACTTGTGCTTTTGTCCGGCAACGGATGACAGTGTTTGTAGGAGAACTTTGCCAGTGTTAATGATTCTGCATTCATTACCAGAAAAGACATGGATGTAGCATTGGTAGACATTTAGCAAAGAATCACGCTCAAACCAGTGCTAGGGACCGTCCTGAACTTACTATGAGGTATGAGCAAAGCTTATTGTTGAAGGCCTCATTGTTACTTCGAGATGAAGAATTATAATAAAAGCCTTGTTTTTCGGGGTAATTGCTGTTTAGTCATCCATATGAAACATTTCTTTTTTGTGACATTCTTATTTGTAATATTAATTCCAAAATTTAAAAATGAAAATTGAGAATCACCGAAATCAATTGCAGAACTTTAATTTCTCTATTATTATCTAGATGTTTTTTTAAAATTTCCTCTTTGAGAAACTTTTGTCTCCTTGTAAATCCAGCTCATCATATACAACTCTCGCTTTTCAAACTGGTGTTTTTTAAATGGTGTGAATCTGTATTAACAAGGAGCATTTTTTGTTATCTCCCTGTACTAAGCTTATAATATTTTGTAAAAATGGACCAATTTTAATTAATATATCAATAGCCTATTTTGATATTGAAATTAAAATAAGTCCATTTTGACCATATAAAAATGATGATAATAAAATTCGTTATTTACCAAAGTCATGTAACTATAGGTATACAGCAGAACAATATGTAACAGAGAATTGTATTGCATATATAACTAACTTGGTACAGAAAGATATCCGACGAATGTACTCATTATTATGAATTAGCAAATATTGGATTAAAACTACAGTATAATATCCTGAAGCTACCTTTACCGACATAATATCATTGACAATAAGCATTGCATCACTTTAAAAGCTTTTTTTCTTTTTGTAGTTAACCTAACTTTAAACATTATAACAGCACGAAAATCCGAAAAATAGGAGAAAAAAAGACATTTAGGATTTAAAATGCAAATATCTGGACCTCAAGCTATAATAAAAAAAACATGAATGACATTTTATTATCCACAACTGTTGATCTGTTGCGTAAAGAGTGGAGTTGAACATCAACTTTAGCCGACGGAAACGTGAAATACATTTCGAAATGTTATAAAATACCCTTACCTATCTTCTATTCATTCTAAAATAGTAGTATATTTATATTTTGAATCATCAAATTAATGACGAATTCAGACCAAGTTCGGCTGAAGTACCTATGCCTCCTGTGAGAAAATATTACCTAATTTCAGCATAGGGGGTATGACGTCAAACGCTTCAGACAATTAAAAGAAGGTTTAAATGTATGGCTATTTTTGGAGTACTGTCTGGTATATTTTTGGGCTGAATCTATTAACAGCTTATTATAATTATAATTCAACTGTCTTTTAAATGGACTGTGAATTTAAAAATAGTGTAAGCCTACGCTAAAATACACATCTCTACTGCCCTAATATGATGAGAAAACATTTTTTGTACATGTCTTGCATGCAACTGTCCGACATTTCAATTTTCACAACTTTTGATTCTAATAAATACATGTATCTATGATAAATCCTAAAGTCAATGCATTTGTACATGGGGGTAATAACAAAATTACCGAACTTGGTTATCAAGAATGAAATAAAAGAGACAACAGAAAACATCTACAATGGCTACAAATTATATTTACATGCCATAATCTGCTAAGGAACTACACAGGGAAATCACAAATAGGACAAAAGACTAGCATAACCCCACGGTAGGGTTAAACCCGTTTATTGGACTCAAACCTCCCCTTTATCTGTCCCGTTTCCCTAGTATAATAAACTTACGAATTAAACACAATACAGGTAGACTACTAATTCCATGACCACAATCTTGAGGGGAGAGAAATTAACAATATGTAATTTGAAAGATGGTCAAGGAGTGTTCGTCGCTAAAATGTCGGCTAGCTTAAGGAGCCTAGTCTGCTGGTAAAACACTGTCGCAATACGGAAGAAAAATCAAACTCAAACCTTGTCAAAAATCATCATATACTTCTATAGACATCGACAGTATCAGTGAGATGCCATTAGGTCACTAGATCTCAAAGCTAATTTGACAGATGCAAGCAAAGTATCTGGTCGATATCCCTTATTGAGTAAAGAATGTAAGTTATACTCCAGCTTTCTTGGTTTCTTGTCAGAATCTGGCATTTTTAACATTATATGCGTAAAAACGAGGATTAGGAATGCCCTTAGTAATAAGCTGTTCACGAGAGCCTGACAAACCAGGTGGAAACTAATGGAAAAAACAATTGTTGACCGCAATGGTCCTAACATGGTTTAGGCATTTAAAAAAAATTGGCGAGTTAAACTTCCCCTTCCATTGCGGTAGTGTCCGGTAGCGACACCACAACAACTGCTAATGAAAGGTCGTAGACAGCTAAAAGAAATGATTATCCCAGTACTACGTAAATAAGAATCTTGAATCAGAGTTCGGACTTTAACTTCAAATTTTTCCACAAGAGACTGATATCAATAAAAGAACTTTTTTAAATGATCGTATGAGACGGAATTTTTTGAAGCCTTGTTTGATTCTAATGCTGTTGATGGGAGCTAACTCCTTGAAAATCGTGTACAGCATAACGAAATTTACTGATTTTCATGCAACTTGGGTATTTTTTGTATTTTGTACAATTAGGCCGATGCCACTGCTGGTGGACCAGAGGTCTCCGAGGGTATTCACCAACCCAATAATCAGACTTGTCTGACATGAAAATTGTACCTTGCCGTTTTATAGAAATTTGCTGTTTTTATCAAAATTCTAACCACTAAAAATACTTAGGCTCCATTCCGTGTATGGTACTCGGTAGATGTCCTTGGTACTGGATTTGGCCTATTTCGATATTTTTTTGTAATGAGCACTTCTTTTTGAACAACTTTTGGATTATTGCTTTCCATATTATTTGATGCTGCTGCTGAGAGGTTTCTCCTTGAAACACGTGTACAGCATAACTAAATTTACTAGTAAAGAGTCTTGAATCAAAATTCTAACCGAAACTTTTTTTACCACAAGGAACTGATAGCAATAGAAATACTTTTTAATGATCGCATGAGATGAAATGTTTTTTGAAGCCTTCATTAATAAGGCGATCAAAGAGATAACCATTTAAAATGAGAAACTTTGTGTTATTTGATGTAGCTTTCGCGTTTAGAATTAACTGTGAATCATACACTACGTAAGCAGAAGAAGTTGGAATATTACTGTCTATGTCAGGGAAAATTGATAGTTTTCAAATTAAAATCGTCCATGTTTGTAAAAAACTGTCGTACTAAATTGACCATTTTCTTAACAAAATGGAATGTTTTACGAAAGGATATGGAGTAAATGAACATGAGATCATAACACATATGTTAACTCCAACTGCAATAATTTTAATGAGCTGTATGGCCATTTCGGAAATTAATTCCTCATCAGCAGCACTAGAATCCAAACAAAGGAA
>MJUU01018524.1:0-99692 GCA_002080025.1 Modiolus philippinarum | reverse complement strand
AGAATTATGATTCCGATTCCAACTTTGGTAAATTCCTGAAAATGTCAAAGACTCATATTATTTGAAATTTCAGCATATAATTATGTATATTAGCAATCTTTTTTATAGAAAATGAGATTTTGAATAATAAGAATTCTGAAATGCGATTGCAAGTTTGGTAAATTTCCTGAAAGTCTCAAAGACCACTTATTTTTTGGAATTCTACCTAGCAACCTTACTTAAATAGCTTCTTGAATTTAAGACAAACACTTTCATCAATTTGATTTCAAATATATTTGATTCCAATTTTAGTAAATTTCCTGAAAGTCTCAAAGACCACTTATTTTTTGGAATTCTACCTAGCAACCATACTTAAATAGCTTCTTTAATTTAAAACAAACACTTTCATCAATTTGATTTCAAATATTTTTGGAATTCTACCTAGCAACCTTACTTAAATAGCTTCTTGAATTTAGAACAAACACTTTCATCAATTGGATTTCAAAAATATTTGATTCCAACTTTGGTAAATTTCCTGAAGGTCTCAAAGACCACTTATATTTTGGAATTCTACCTAGCAACCATACTTAAATAGTTTGTTTAGTTTAGGACGAACATGTTAATCAATTGGATTTCAAAAAATTTTGTTTCCAATTTTGGTAAATTTCCTGAAAGTCTCAAAGACCACTTATTTTTTGGAATTCTCCCTAGCAACCATACTTAAAGAGCTTCTTTAATTTAGGACAAACACTTTCATCAATTTGATTTCAAATATATTTGATTCCTGTTTTGGTATATTTCCTGAAAGTCTCAAAGACCTCTTATTTTTTGGAATTCTGCCTAAAAACCATATATCCTTAAATTCTTTTTGTACAAATAACTACTATCCAATAGATATTGGGAAAAATTTTGCCCAGGGGGTGTCAAACAGGGAGTGCGGGGATAGCTGTCGTTCCGACAACATCTAGTTTTTTTTGTTGTTGGAACGCATTTAGTTATATCAGTTTTCAACCGGAAGGTTAGGTAAGTTTTTGTTAAAGGAAGAATTTCGTGGATAAATCAATTTAACCATTCTTGTTAATACACTATCATTGGATTAACGAAGCTGTAATACAACAGGAAGTGATGATCACAAAAATCAAAGTCCAAAGACATGGCAAAAACGGTAACAGAGAAAAATAAAGACAAAACAAGGACATGAGACAGCAACAAAGCAAAATCTTCAATTCTACACAATCTACAAAACAACGGCAGTAGAATACTGAAGGAACAAAGCACAAAATTACATAAATCAAAGTCCACAGACAAGGCAAAATCAAGAACACAAGAAGACGGAAGACCAAAGACACCATATGCCCACAAAACACACGAACACCACATATACACAGTGTGAACTCTAAAAAAACAGAGTGACATCAGTTGTCTGGAGGAAGGGTAAGGATATCCTGTTCTGTATATAGCACCAGTAACACTGTCAGTGGGTCAATCCAGGGTAAAGTCAATACCGGTAATGTCAAATCCGAGAAGACTTGAATCTAGCTGAATATGTCAGTTTTCATTTGTGACACTGACATTTCATATCTATCTATGATGTCGTGGTGACGGCCATTTAATTTCCGAAGGGACGAAAGTATCAACTGCTGAACATATCCCTGACTCAGCAGTTTTTGTGATAGTGCCTTAAGGACGTAGTTAGGTGATATTAAATAACTACGATATTAAATTGATACCATTTATAAAAGAACATTGTTAAATGAATAAAGTTAGCTAAAGTATTGATATGTTATGGACCTTGATTTCAAAATATTTTAAAATTTAAAAAAAAACGGGAAAATGCTCTCTTGGACTTTTATCTGAGTATAACATGGACACATCATTGATTTCTTTCACGTGAAATTTTGCTTAGTGATCTAAATTGAGCTACTGAAGCCTTTGATGGCTAGAAAATTTGGTGTTTTGTGCAAAATATGATTCATTGCAATAATGGATACAATGCAAAAAATCCAGATGACTTTTACTAATTCAAAAACCTCGCCTTACTTTAACCTTAAAGCAATATAGAAGCAACACAAATGAAGGCAACATAAAAGGGAATAAAATAAAGAAACTGAAATGAGCAACAACTCCACAATAAGGGGTTTCAACCAGGTGCTCTGGTAGGATGCGCATGGTCTACTCGAAGATACCAATCCGGTACAACGTCAAATAAAAAAGTAGTGTGTGTTGACGTTAGTTCGGTATCCCCTAAAAATCAAAGTACCGATCGCGAAGTTATTGTTAATTTGGATTCTGTGTATGCGCATTTCGACAACTTATGTCTCTTCAGTGCAGATCGAATCAAAACAAGGTAAGATAAAAACGAACTTAGTAATAATCTGTCAAATCATGGTGACAACTTTAAACTATCTAAAGTGACAATTGCATCAGTTGTTGAACATTACCTTGCCGTAATAAGTTTCAGAGAAGGTAATTTTGATAGGTTGACAAAACCGTTGTACATAAATACAGAGAAGTTGAACGTAAATGCCAAATATGATAAAATTACTGCTTAAAACAGAAAGGTTGCCCCTGGAAAGTCAAAATCATCATGTTTGTCGTTAAAGTTTGGTTTCAGGTGTCCACAGTTAAGTTCTGTTAATGAGGGTTATGACAAAATAACCGAACGGAATTGTCAACAGCCGAAATAACAGGGCGGAAAAAGTAAGATGCAGAACCACCGTAAAAAAAACATTCAGTCACAATTATCCTGACTTGGTACTGGCATTTCAAAAGAAACGATGAGATAAACTTGTTTTATGGCACACCACTACCCTCTTTACCATTCTGGTAGTGTCACGGAGGGATTCATGAAAGGCCGAAAACATTGACAATTAATGTCTATGGTCTCATGTTCATGGTCTCATGTTCATTTACTCCATATCCTTTCGTAAAATATTTAATACAGGAGTTTTGTCTTTTAATGCAGTGTATGCTTTTTATTTTTCTTAGATATGGTGTATATATCTCATGTGTACACTTTGTTCGATTACTATTATCTAAATTTATGTTAATTCCAAAACCTAAGGTTTAATTCCCTCCATCGTAGTTTTGTCCTTAGCTATATTTGATATTATTGATAATTCGGATTTAGTTTGGTTTTATGCATTTTACATATTTTTTTTTTAATTTTGGATTTCCTATGTTTGGGTCATAGTGCTTTCTAATGTGAAAAGGAATTACTGTTGATGTCGAGTCGAGTCAAATGTAAAAATTAAACATTGTAGATGTATGTAAAAGTTAATCGAAGAATCAATTGTAAAAATTAAAAGTTGTAGATGTTGAATATAGTCACATATGAAAATTAATCATTATTGATGTCGAATATATTCAAATGTAATAATTAATAATTGTACATGTTCAGTAGAGTTCAATATAAAAATAAATCACTGTAAATGTCGAATATAGTCAGATATAAAAATTAACTATTGCATCGTTATTAAAATGTGCGTGCAAAATAAACGGAGCAGAGAAATCATATATTGCAATACTTCTTAAAATGGGATGAGCAGAAATTAGAAAAGGAAAAAAACTTTGTTTCAAATCATCGTTTTTGAATCATCAGTTATGGCAGCTCATTCTTTTATCATAACATTAGAAAATGTATAAGATCCCTGTTAAATGGGAAGATAAAAATGTGAGTATTCTTTTACTAAATGGATGTAACTATTTGTACATTTCGTTCTACTATATTGAACTCCATAGGTGCAAAATTGACCTTGACAGGTAGATTTAAATATATATATGACTAAAATAAACGCGACGGTGAGAATAAGCTATCATTGACGTCATCAATATGTGAATTATCAATGAAATACAAAGTTGATTCAATAGTTTGAAGTTCAAGGAAACAACGAATTCCTTGTAGTTACTAGAATACATGTCTAATTTAGAAAACCAGCAATAATTTTTTACAAAAAACAGAATAGGTATAATACCAATGCTTTCTTTAATGTTAAAGCAATTAAGAAAATATCTAACGATTACCGAAGCATATGAATAGATATTAACTTTGTTAAGATTTATTAATAGTTCTTTTTTTGTTGTTTATTTTTGTTTACTTTTTGTTCTTTAGTTTCATGATTTACCTTTTATCAAAGCAAAAAGCAATGCAAAGGAGTATGTACAGAGCACTCACTTGTACTAGTCCTTTTGTGATAAAACTTGAAATCTGAAAATGAAAATGAACAATTTACATGTAGCTACACTAATTCAATGATCAAATTGAAGAGCAACCATATTTTAACCAAATCATGGTTGCAAATCTTTCATTTTTCAATCATTCATTATAGGTTAGCAATTTGTAAAAATATCACGGAATCCGCATGAACCTTATGTCAAAATCCCTAAATTTTCCGGATAGTAAAAAATAAATAAAGGTTATGGATTGCAGAAAGTCTTGAAGACCTTTAAAAAATGATGTTTTATTTTATCTGTATTTTCAGCATCGTTCCGGGTACCATGCAGGTAAAATTTTGCATCGTTGATATTTCTATAGTTTATCCATTTTAAGTCCATGGAACAGTTTGAACAGCACTTCTCCTGATACAAAGTGATTAAATCAATAACAATTTGCACTAAAGTCGATATGTTATAGACTTCAGTGTTCTTCTATGCTGGTCCGATAGCTGATATTATTTGGAAACTTGTAATTTTAGAAATTTTTGTAACACTAAGGAGTATCTCCCTCATGTATGCCTCTGTCCTCATGTGATTTTGGCTTTTCATTTATTTATTCCCTATCAGTTTTAAATATATATCAGCTAAATATGGTTCCAAGTGTTTTGATTCAGTATGCATCGAAAAGGCTGAAATCGACGAAATGGCCTACTACAGAAATTTAATTTACAGTGACTTCGTTATTTTTTATTTGATTATCATTTTTTTTTTCTTACAAAAATTTATTTAGTTTTAATTATTTAATCATTACAATTTCGTCAATTAAAAAATCAATGGTAAATCTAGGGAAAGCTGGATTCTCGCAAATTTTCCGCGTTTGTATAACAAAATATATCATTGTTTCAATTCTTGAACTAAATAGAAATAGCGACCGTTTATTATTCTGTGCTGTCAATTATGCTGTCTTCTTTTATTGATATAGTCAATGGAAAAATATAATGTTAGCTGATAGACTCCACCCGACATTGGCTTTGTCCGTGTTTCTTATTTCGGTGCACCTTCCATCAGGATTTTGGAGGTTGGGGTGGGGAGGGGGGAGGCTGTATCGGTGTTCGTACCCTGCTATATTAATTAGACTTTTGAAACTACAGTAATTACATTTATTAAGATAAACAAATTTTCATTGGTTGACAGCCGAGAAATGTTGCATTTTATATCTCGATGAAACTGTGTTACTATACCTATATTGGAAGCGCAAATTGCAATATCCCATTTGGGGGGACGGAGTTCGAAATTACGAAATCTTCTAGAATTATGCCAATATGCCACCTTGTAATGATATTTGTCTGATCAGACTAGTACTTGATAACCCACTTAAAGAGTCAAAAAGTACTATTCATATACCCATTAAACTTATCAAAAATGTATATTTACGTTTCAATTTGTTACTGATAAATTTCTAACGAGATTTGTTTTTCAAAGAAAAATGATTCTTCAAGAACTAGACGATCAAAATATTGGAATTCCTGATCACAAAAAGAAATTTTCACTCCTAATAAGGTCAGGCATGATTTTCGCATATTTAATCTTTTTAAAGATTTAAAGAATTTGCAAGGATTTTTAGTTCTTATATAAAAAAAAATCTTCACAGAAGAAACAAGAATAGAAAAAAACAACAACTTTATATTTCTTGTCAGAGCTCAAAAATATATACATCTGGCCAGGAACAATATAATAACAGGTTGTACTCAAGATCCTTAATGGTTCAGGACTTCCGAAATTAATTTAGTTTTACTCGTTAGCCAAAAAGCAAAGGAATTAATACACTATATAACATTAAAAAAAAAACAAAAGAAACAAATTTATATAAAATATCATTGATCTTTCAAAAAAGTTATCGTGAAATTTTTTTTTTGAGTACATGTACTACCAAGAACAATACTGTACTTCTGCAATATATAGGTTATTCGTACCAATTATATGTTCTGCCTAATGATATAAAAGGGACAACAGAAACACTTACAATGGCTGAAAATTATAATCACATGCCACAGTATGCTAGGGAACTACACAGAAAAAAACACAAATAAGACAAAAGACAAACGTAAACAACGATAGGAACTCGGAACAGCCGGACTTGGTAATAGCTATTATTGTTTGTTCTCTTTCATTCAGTAGTTTGCTTTTAATTTAGAATTATATGGACATAAGCTTTAGCTTGATTGCTTTCGTTGGTATTTATTTTAAGTATGTGCCATATGTTGTATTAATTTATATGTACATGATTAGTGTCTTAATTAAGATGAACTCAGCAAAAAGCACCAAAGACCTTATTAAATTAATTGTACTTGTAAATATATACCTTTCATTGTCATTACCATGCGCCAAAGCGATAAGTCTTTCAAGGGTGTGTAGCTACGGAAATACATGTAAGCAAGTTTTTTTTTCGTTGACATAAAACTATTAATGGTAGTAATTGCATCTGTTTACTCCATTGTCTTATCCATTAACCTATTAATAAAATAACCTCCAGAAATGATATACATTTAAGAAAATTAATCTAAGTTCTGTATACTAAATTCACAGTGACTAAATTCAACGTTTTTTATTGTAACGATGGACTCCGAACTGTGATAATTTATGAATGGATTGTGTATTTACACGTTTTACAAATAAAACATCATGAATGTTTATATTAATAGTATTTTGACAACAGAATGATCTGTATTTTAAATACAACTGATCGTATGTTATGATAGCCTCTTAAATGTCTATTTATAAAAGTAAAATTTCAAAAGGATGCATAGTTATATAGTATACCCCCAGTTGTCTCACGTGAGGTATACGTGCTACCAATCATATTTAGACTAGAATGCATTTTTTTTTGTTTTAGAAAAAAAAAATGAATGACGTAGGTGGCCTCATGAGAATGACAGATTTAAGCTCCAGCGGTTGTTTCCAAATCCCAAAAACTGAATTCAATTGATACTGTTCAGTCTCTATGGATCTATTGTCAGGAATGCTCATTTGCATAAATGGGTGGGCGAATAGCCTCCTATGTCTTGTATCTGGACAGTATATATATATTGTCTCAAACTGATTATTTTTCAGATTAAAGACATAAAAATGGCAGTGCTTAGTCAAATAATTTCTTCTGATTATTTAAATCTTACATATTTTATAAGTTTTTTGATTTGCATACTACTGTGGGTACGGACACGCAGACCAGCCGACTTTCCACCGGGACCAACACCTTTTCCTTTAATAGGAAACTTTCATAGCTTAATGAGAGGAAGTTTTTTGAAAACTTTCCGCAATTTGCGACAAGCGTATGGTGATATATTCAGTCTATCATTGGGACGACACTGGGTGGTGGTTGTAAATGGGAGAGAACATCTGCGAGAAATTCTGATAAAACGCGGAGAATGGACCACAGACCGTCCGTCATTTTATGTTTTTAGGCAGGGCAAAAATAAAGGTAAGTAAATGCGTGATGACAATTTGGTTTGCTTGCAAAAATGAGGATCAATATTGAATAAAAGGCAATTATTTAAAGTAATTGTTTCATGCACTTTGTTTTACAATTTTTTTTTTCATCTATGTATGCTCCAGTTAAACCGTATATATACTAACTGTTATATTAAATTGATTTTTTTCCATTTTTTCATAGCATTTTATCGTGCAATCGAAAGCTCAATTGCACTTAGAAAGTTTTGTACCAGCTTACTCACCACTATTAATAGCTTGTTTTGTTTTACTCTTTGAGAAAATGGATCGGGTAAATGCAATTTTACATCATTTTCTCAAAGAGCAAAAATTGTTTAAGAAGTTAAGATTGATTGTCAGCGTTAATTGACAGGAAGTGGTATAAGTTTTGTTTTATTGCATAAATTTAGCAAGTTCTTTTTTCTGGTATCTTACCTTTTTAATCATTAATCCTCTGTTTTATTCTCTTAAACAATGTGTAGAATATCAATTTCACCCACTAGAATGTTGGTACTTCGTTGCTCAGAAATTACTTGTTTTCTAAATGCAAAATGAATAGAAATTTAGAATACGAGAGGAGATTATAATAGATTGCTTGCTTTTAAGAATTTTGCTCTATTGTCATCAACGTCTTTCTTTCAGGTGTTGTAAGCTCAAGTGGTAACGAGTGGAAACATCAGCGAGGGTTTGCTGTTTCAAAACTCCGAGACTTTGGTTTCGGGAAGCGAAGCTTTGAATCTAGTTTATTATCAGAAGTGGAAGCATTTGTGAATCTACTTGGTAGCTACAAAGGAAAACCAGTGGACATATCAAATACAATCCACACTAGCATGTCAAATAATATAATGTCCATTACGATTGGAAAGCGTTTCGACTACAACGATCCAGTCTTCAAACATTTTGTGAACCTGTTAATAGAAAATGCAAACAATTCAGCATTCGCTGGTCCACTTAACTTTGCACCAATTCTAAAAAAGATACCAGGTGACCCATTCGGAGCGAGGAAAATCTCCAATAATGTTAGAGAGACATTTAACTTTTTTCGGGCACAAATAAAGGAACATAAGCAGACATTTGATGAAAATGATGTCAGAGATTTCATTGATGTCTATTTGAAAGAGATGAAAAATCTGGAAACTAGTGATGAAAAAGATTTTACAGGTACTATAAAATTAATTTTCTCCTTTTTATACCCTCTCTTATCATTAGTAATCTATTTTACAGCAATATAAATGTTTGACGTAAAAATTGAAACTTATTTTGTTTTTTCTCCCTTGAATTAGTTGCATGTTTTTTGGGTTTTTTTTTTCACAAAAATGAAAATGCATTTAAATCTGTCATTGCACCGAATTTGATTAAATCTATAATCTTCATGACATAAAGTCATTTTCGTTTTGCAACTATTAAGATTTAATCCGTCCATTTTGGGGGCATAAATGGTATAAAGTACCACTTTCTTTGATAGCAAAAGGTCAGTTTTATGTCAATGTCATTATTATTTCTAAAACCTTGCTTCAGAATTAATACATTTATTTGCATTTACGTTTTTCCTGAAAAGAAATAAAAACCTATAAAACCTATAAAATCAAAATTGTGAATAAATTTATCTAGTGAATTTATCATTACAGAATATTTTATGAAAGGATATGGAGTAAATGAACACGAGACCATAACACATATGTTAACTCCAACTGCAATAATTTTAATGAGCTGTATGAAATATTTATTTCCCAAACACCCACAAATAGTTTGTGTGTACCTATAAATAAGCAAACATATAAAAACTAAAGAAAGTGTCGATACGATTGTGAAATGTCAAAACAATTCAAAATATGAATATATTTGTAAAATCAAAAGGGCATTTCTCTATTTCTTATATCAATAACCGTTGTATCTTTATGATTTGGACTCCTGTAATGAGATGGGACTGAGGTCCAAAAAATTCTAATATTTTAAAGGATATTTCTATAATTACAGAGGGACAACTGTTAACTATCATTGCCGATCTGTTTGTTGCCGGTACAGAGACCACTGCTACAACTATACGATGGGCAATTTTATTTCTCATTACTAACGTTGAAGTTCAACAAAAAATGCGGAAGGAAATTGATGAAGTCATTGGTTGTTCCCGGTACCCTTCATTGTCTGACAAACCACATCTTCCATATTGCGAAGCAGTTATCCATGAATCACTCCGCCTTGGGAATATAGTTCCATTTTCTTTGCCTCATAAAGTATCACAAGACATTTCTTACAACGGATACACGATACCAAAAAATACCGTTATAATTCCAAGTTTAGACTCAGTAGTTCATGATGAAAGTTTATTTCCTGACAGTGGAACATTTAGACCTGAGCGTTTCATTGATCAAAATGGCAAGTTGTACGGGCAGGAGAAAATTGCAACATTTTCACTGGGTAAGATCATTTAGTATTTAAAGCATTTAAATTCTGTGGCAGCTTACTTTAGAACAGAATTATTATAACAAAACATTCCCGAATAGTTCGTCTCGTCATTAACCTAATTATAAATCTAGGGATTTTGTTGGTATTTTCATGGCCTCTCTCCTTTTATTTTAGACTATAGTTTGATATATTTTGTTGCTGTTTAGCTTAACTGCCTTTTACGATGTATACGTATAATTCTGACTTGGCTTACTTGTCGCATAATGCCTGTCTTGTGATACGTCTGTGACTATAACTGTTGTATTCCAAATATTTGTAGGTAAATAGAGCTTATCTTGTATGCCTCTTTTTCATTGTTTGTCCGATGTTTTTTTTTTAAAAGATTTCAGTTGCAGTAACAGTGCAATTTTCTCTAATGTTTGTGCCTATTTTAGACAATTATCAATGTGAATGTAGTTAACATGTCTGTTAAAATATTCACATGCCACGTTCATTGTAGGATTTAATTTGTAGCAATATCTAAAAGACTTGTGTTTTCAATACGTATATTAAAAAATTATCCTTTTTTACTGAAGTTTTTCATTTATTTCTTGAGAATTATACCAATAGCGTGCAAACATTGTTAAGAATTGTAATGATTGCTTTAAAGCGACAGCGTAAGATAGTGAAATAACAAATAAAGGGATAAGATATGGAGTAAATGTTCATTGGACAAAATAGTAAGATAAAGTAAATGGGACAGTGCATTTTTGTTGTTCTCCATCTTGATGTCAACATGAGTAAAAAACGTAACAAAATACCGAAGTTACTGTTAATTTTGTTTCTGCATATGCGCATTTCGACAATTTAAGGTCATCAACAACGGGCAAGGAAGGATAAAGATAGGCCATAGCATTGGCCTGAGCGGAATTCACTTTCCAGATGTCGAACAAAGCTAAATATAACATTGAATACAGATTCTGCTTTTTTGATATGCTATGTCTCCTCAAAAAATAAAAAAAATCAGAAGACTTATAATTAGGAATTAAACTAAATGACGTGTCACGTTCTGTCTGTAGATATAACATTAAATTTGTTATACATTTCTACTACTGCTGCGTTGAGCTTTTTTTTTATTCTATAGTGTTTTTATGTAAATTTATCTTCTATTTCTAATAAAATGTCTTTTTTGTAGGACGGAGAGCTTGTCTTGGAGAATCATTGGCTAGAATGGAACTATTCCTTTATCTTACAACACTAGTACAGAGATTTGAATTGCTACCACCAGAGGGGGAATATATACCTTCACTAAAAGGACGTTTTGGAGTAACATATAGTCCAGAATGTTACAAATTAAGACTGATTCCACGAACGTAATTTTTGTAACCGTTTTTGCATCATAACAAACCGCACAACTTTTAACTGCAGATATTTTTGATGACAATGCGAAAACAAAACAGTAATTACTATCATACTTGAAAACATTTTTGAATATAAATGACAAATGAAGTGTAATATTTGATTATGAATAGAACATTTAAGTGGCATTATTTGCTTCTGTCAGTCGGAGGATATTATTCGGCAATGATAGATTCTTTTTTTTCAGTAAACGTCTAGGTTCTGTATTGAAGACCTATCTCGTTTGAATGCACGTTCGTTGAAGGAAGATACCCACATACATTCCTTCCCTGAACCCGACTCAAAGAGAATTACAGGTTGCATTATATTTTATTAACTATAAATTAATTTCAAAAATTTTCAGAACGTTAAAGCAAAAATGCCAGAGTTGTTCATATAATTGTGCCTTGTCTGAGATTATTCTTATGTTTATTCTTGCCTACTGATCTTATGTAATAAGAGCAGCAAATTGTTAAGCCATACCAAATATATTTCTTGTTACATGTAAATGCAAATAGAAAGTGAAAGAGTGGATTCTTTTAATAATTAATATTTCATTGATATACTATTATTAAAATGAGACATGCTTTGTATAAGAAAACAAATGTTATTTTCCATCTTTGATATTCAAATCCAATATCATAAAGAAACTTGGACAAATTTTTCATGAGAATTTAGCTAGAATTCACATTTAACAACATTGTTTTTCGCTTCTTTTGAAAAACCACACTTAAGAATCCAGGAAAAATTCAGACCATAACGATATATATTGAAAATATTGTCCCTTTCAAATGTTCAATTTAGAAACCCGTCCCTCTTTTATTTTGGCATGATACGATAAAACCATTATTCATCTTTAAAACTATGCTATCTTGAAAACGTAGTTGATTTCCATTTAAGTCTCTTCATTGTTTCGTTTTGTTTGTAATTTATAGTATTGCTATATTTAATATAGATTTTTATGTACGTTGATGAATTTTAGGATTTTTTAGGCTTCAAAAGCTACATGATATATATAATATATAGAAACTTGTACATGTCATTATTAAATAAAAATATTTAAAATATCACAAATATGCACGTGTTTTGTTTTACATATATTATGATGGTTTTGGGGTTTCATGTAAGTGATTTATGCGTATGGTTAATGTAAAATAATCACTGACATGTCAGTATTGTCCTTTTTTATGGACCATGTTGTGACGGTGTCAGGCTTTTTAACGGTCTTGATGTAACTCGCGTAAATAGGTTTTGAGTATGGTTATCTATTGTCAGTTTGTTATAAAAAACTTTAAAGCTTGGTTTATCTTTTGAATTGCAAGGAATGGTGTTATTTTTTAACATATGTATGCGGTAAGAACTTGAAATTACTACCAAAAATTTGTCATGGAAATTACTATTCCCGAGTTCTTTTCTATTTTTTGCGTGAAGAATTTCTCATACTTTAATTTCGTACACATCAATAAAACACCAAATATGTTTGGGTCGTTGTCTCTTTGACACATTCCCTGTTTCCCTTCTTTTTTCTTTTGAATACGATTAGGGAGTCCAATAGTTTGATGGTGACCTAATGAAACTATGAGTTTTATAAAGTTCAGCTATCGTTATATGCTGCCGGGAATGCACTGAAGATTAGATAGGACAGTCATAGAAATTAAAGGTCGCCGGGACACCGGAAGATGACCAGCGAATCCCAAACGTTAGCGCAGCCAAGCAAATGTATAAACATAAACCAATAATTACACATTCAACCTCGCAACTTTAACCCTTGCATATGATCAACACATGCTTCAACATTGGACATATGCAAGATATTTCAATTGATATCAGAATATTTTGTCATTGTCGCCTTGATCTTGACCTTAGCCTATGAACAACCTGAAACCTGAAAAACTGCAACATTGGCTATATCTTTTAAATGATAAGTGATGGGGCTTTATTTCCAAAATGTAATATTTCTATTGTAACAAGGATGTTTGACCATGTGATATTAACCCTTTCATGAGACTTGCATGAATTGACCTGCCGATAATGTGACGGGTGCTCTATAAAGAACAGGGCAACCTTACCTTTCCGGAGCACATGTTGGCACTATTGTTTAGAGTTCACTCTATTAGTGCTTTAGTTTTGAGTGTTGTATTTGTGATCCAATTGTGTGGTGTCTTAAGTCTTCTTTCTTCTGGTGTTCTTGTTTTTGCGATGTCTCTTTGTTCCTGAGTTTATTATATAGTGCCGATTTTAGTTAAAATCTTTATACTAGTATAACTTTAAATTGTAAAAGATGAGATTTTAAATGAACGATGACAATGCATTTAATCGGTACCAAGATGTTTGACATCATTACCTTAATAGAAAAAAAAGAAGGGAAACTTACAAAAACAAATAAATAAATATAGAAATCAATATTTAGTATATCAATTGAAATTGAAGGACATACCTATCAAATTCTTCTCGTATATTTCCAGTGGTAAGACATTTCCAATGGTATCATAACGTTTGACCTCGTGACCTTTACCCAGGCTTGTGAATAACTTTCAAAAACTTTGAAAGCGAGTGACCAGGGTGAACTTTTACCATCACTTTCCATTCGTCATCCGTTCGTCATTTATTTTAATGACAATCAACGGGAAAATCAATTAGCACTGGACCCTATGGAAGCAAATTCAAATATGTTCTCAGAACCACTAGACAACTGGCACAGCACAAGTCTCAGTAACCATTGTCCTCGAATAGGTCCCTTTTAACAATGTTTTCAGCAGGTTTGCAACATCGGAGTTGACCACCAGGGGGGAACTAAATTAAAACCATTCTAATATCTCTAACACTACGTGCGAAATTTAATCCAACTTATTCAAAATTGTCCTTAAATGCTCTGCTTCAAAAAAGGTCAAGAGTAGGTTTGCATCCCATCAAATCTTGTCGTCAGCTTGAGCATATTCGCAGATGTTCTCGTCTAAAACAAATTTCAACCTTGAACCACACTTGGGTACAATATTTCTTGGTTGGTCAACTTTAAACATTGTGTCAGGCAGATCCATATCTCATCAATCTGAAAACTATACAATATAAAAAATTCATATTAACCATTTCCAGGCGGACGATGCCTAAAGGCATCGTGGGCACTTTGGTTACAGTTATGTCCCTCATGGCATTTCATGCATTGGTAACAAAGTTCGTGAGGCATAAAAGACAGATACATACTATGGCTAAACAAATAAACATAAGAGCCGAGAATCTAAATTCTCAGAACTGCAGGACCCTGTTTAGTAGCCATGGACACCTAACAGTCGCAAAAAGAGAGATTTTGGTGAGGGATGGGCTGTCATAGATGGCCCTCACTCCAACAACTGTAACTGAATTCTCAAGTTCTTGGACTTTTTGCTTATAGTTTAGGTCTAAAAATATGCCAAACTATAAAAAATAATTTTTTTGGGGGGATTTTTTTACATCAAGTTGAGTGCAAAAAATGCTGAAATCGGCATTTTTGCCGCTAAGGGACTGTCAAAAACCGATCCTTCTGTTACAGACCAAGGAATTTTCATGCCGTTTATACATGATAGCAGACCACTGTATACGTATACACAATATGGCTGGCCTAACTCATCTCTGCACGTTTCTATGGCAACTTAAAACTAAACAAAATGGCCAAAATTGCCATTTTTCAGTAGAGATACCCTCACATCGGCCCACCTCCGATCTTGCCAGCTATTAAAATATTATTGAATACGATAGTTTTTGTAAGATGTAACGGTAGAAAGTTTACATTTTGCACTACTAGCTTTACTCTCTATATTGAGTAACCACTTTATAATTTTATGAGTGAATTGAAATAAAACCAAATACATAAATAACTATTTTTCAATGCAAAAGTTAATTTCATATTTTACCATACACAGAAATTTTCACATTAACCATATTTGAAAATATTGATCCATAAAAAAAGTTGTGAAACCCATACTTATAACCAAAGTCAAAAATAGGTCCCGCACACTTATCAGTTCGTGTATCGTTATATAAAAGCGTATTTATAGATGCCATATGCAATGATAGGATTAAAAGTTTGTTTGTTTTGGTTATAAAGCTGATTATGACGAAATATTTCTGAATATTAAGGGTATTTTATTTTTAAATTGTGATCATTTTATGTTGTTAAGTCTTAGTGGGTCACAAAAGCAGGAATTTTGCACTTTTAGTGCTAACCTGTCATTGTCCTTGGATTAACAGTTCGGTTCTCACTTACTTTCCTGCCCACATAGCTGGTACGAGTAGTCCTAGAAAACTTAAGAATGATAAAAGTTCTTTGAAAAGAAGCATAAGATACTTACATTCAAGTCTTATAATTAAGTTAGCATATACAGTTATGAGAATTAAGATTAACGAGTTCAAATGAACTTCTTCAGGAGTGACACCAGGCCTCTCGGTAGGGTAAGCGTCTCCTGCTATGCATATACCACCCATCATGATAGAAAAGATAATTCCAGAGTTAAATCATGACCATGAACAAGGTAGTTTAGATGATTTGACTCACTTCTAGATCTTGGTAAATGTAATACGGAAGTCGCAAGTTGCGAGACTGTTACAAATAATGGACAACCAACTCATGATGGCGACCATTGATTTTGTGTAGCGACTATATCAAGCATTCTCCTCATATTTTTTTTATTCTTTGTTGAGTAGTGTTCTGCTCAGTAATACATATCTGGTTTTCGTCATCGTAGGAGCATACTCTAGCATATTATTTCAGCTGCAGAGATACATAAACGCCGTATGCAAGGGAAGAAGGGATCTTACTACTAAGGATTTAGAAATTAACGATAGAAAAAATATGAAATCCCGTCCCATAATTTCTAGTTTTAAGCTTTTCATCTTAGATAATTTCAAAAATTTGAATGGGGTTAGAGATGTGGTTTGGGTTGGGTCTACTTCTTGCAAATTGTTGCATGTAATTATAATTTTCAGCCATTGTAGGTGTTTCCTGTTATCCATATTTTAACATTTCTAAGTTTCTTTACGCTTTTGTCCTATTTATTTTTTTCTGTGTATTTCCATGGCAGATTGTAGCATGCAATTATTTTTCAGCCGTTGTAGATGTTTATTCCTTTCTAATTCATTAATCTCTAGTTGACTGTGATAGATTTGATATAAGTACTCATTGAAATATCTGATATTGTGAGTGAAAGAATCTCATCGGAAGGTAAAATTAAAGAACTTGTCAATGTGCCTTCTTTTCTTATTTTTAGAGGGTTATGCATGTATATATATCACTTAATGTAAATGAGAAAACAGATCGGAAAGTAGAGGTGCACAATTTGTACTAACACCCATTGGAATACCAAAAATAACTTGTCTTTGAAACTTTCATTATGAATGATTAATATTGCAAACGAAACATTTTTGCAACTGATCATTTTAAAAAGCTGTATTGTCTCCAGTATCTATACGATACTGTTTTCAAAAGGTTTAAGACATACCACAAACAAGGAATCAAAGTTTGATGCATTTGGGAGAGAACAAAGAAAATTGCCTAAATTGAAATGATTTTTTAAGATGCCTGTTTTAACTGTAAGGTATTCAGAAACTATGACTTGTAGTATAGGTTTAAAAAAAAATCCCCCTTCCAGAAAAAGTCCTTGTTTTAGAAATTTGGAATCCAAGTTATTATGCCACTGCCGTTATTCGACGGGGCATAAAGTTTTACTCTTGTCGGTCCGTCTGTCCATACATCCGTCCGGTCGTCCGTTCCTACGTACGTCCGAAATTTTCGTCAATGATTTCTCAGCTTGTGTATGCAGGAATGATTTGATATTTGGTTTGAAGCTCTGGTATGATGAGTTTTACTGTGTCTCCCCTTATAAAGTCTATCACTCATCTACTTCCTGATTGCCAATATCTCTATATGGCGGGGGCATCCGTGTCCCGTGGACACATTTTCTTTTATTGCGATTACGTTATTTGAATTGAACGCGTTTTCTAAGGTACATTGAAACAAGGGATTTCACATAAAATTAAAGAAAACTAACTGCTCTATGCGAGTTACAACACTATTACGAAAGATTTTTCTATACAATAGTATATGTGTAGAAAAAATTACAGTTGTCATTAAATACGAAATTTCACTATGTTGTGTGTACTTTTGCATTCAAGAAGTATACTGCATTCATGCTTTCTAGTTCACATTTCAGTTCGAAAAATTGCCACTTTTAAAATATATTTAAAGTTTAAAATATCCGAAAAAATGTCATAATGTGCATGTTAAAATAATTTGACATGAGGTATTATTATAGTTATTATTATGATATAAATAACATATTTGTATCAGCGAAAATCTGTAGTTTTTTTTTCAAAAATAAAACAATATCGTTAAGGAACTGCAGACGCCATCCCGTCTGCCTTTCCCCCTACAACCCATTGATTACCATTTCATGCAACTCAGTTAACAATAAAATGAAGATGAGTGAGAAGATTATTAATGAGATTTAGAAATATGTCCTAATGTAATGTGTCTGACATAAAATTCCAAGTATACTGAATCCCGGATTTCTATGGTAGATTAAATAGGGAACATAGAATAGTCATTAAACAAAGTCTAGAGCCATGCATGGTACAAACTTAGATTAAAAACGACACGAGACATCTGCAAAATATTCAAAAATCCAATCATAATTATTGGCAAAGTTAAAGCACTTATAATTAGGAAAAAAAGAAAAAAGAAAGAATAATAATAATAAATAAACAAAACTAGAAATATTAAATAAAATAGAAAAAAACAAGTTATTGTCTGAATTGTATACTCAACAGTAACAGTTAATCACACAACATACTAAAAGTAAATGGAAGTTAATATCGTATTTTAATTACTAATGGCAATTTTCTATAGTAATATCTGGCCAGGCTTGAACAGTTTGTAGCCAGGCATAAGTTCTATACTGGCAATAATCTATTAATTCCGGTTCATTTTCTATGGCATTTTTCTCTTGTATCGCTGTACTCTCCGATTGTTCTACAATGACGCAGGTGTTTACATTAACCTAGATCTGTAGCATGGAGTTGCTGTATCTTTACCTGTTTCTGGCCAAAATTTTACTACGGACGTTTCATTTTTCACATGATAACAAATGAAAGGATATGGCGTAAATGCACATAAGACAAAGTCTTAACAAAAACGTGGTAAAATGATGTAATGGAACACCGCTTTTATTGTTGTTTTCATCTTGCAGTCACCATGAGGCCTTCAACAATGACCTTTGCGCATACTTCACAGTAAGTTCAAACGGCTCCTAGCACCGGTTTGAGCATACTTCATTGCTAATTGTCAAACAACGCTACGTCGATGTTCTTCCTTATTCATGAATGCGGAGTTGTCCACAAACATAAAAAGAAAGTGTTGTTACACTCGCTGTTATCCTCTGCCCGACAAAAAAGACTAAAAGAACAAAAATAAACAAGACTTAAACTACCATTGGACACTCGTTGAGTCAAAAGCAAGAAAACTTAGCCTAATAAAATCATAAGATGTGCACGCAATAAACGGTAGACAGAATAATAATTTGATATAACGAAAAAATAAAAATACTAAAATTTGAAAATATGATAGTGCATGCATATATACAACAATGTATGCATATGAGACAAGTTCATCATAACTGAAATTGCTGTACTTTCGTATCAAGCGCGATAATTCAGATTAAAAATATATGTATAAATATTTTTTCATTTTATCATTTTTTTCATTCGCTTGAATGTTTAAAATGTGTATAAAAAGCAAGATATTTTGATTACGAGACTCGAATGCAAGTATTATATGCTTCTTTTCATAAATTCGTACCACCTTTTTGGGGTAGGTTAGTACTAAATGTGCAAAATTTCTGTTTTTGTAACTAACTCCCTAAGACCTAACAACATAAAAATAAACACTTCAAAAATATAATACCCTAAATATTCACAAATATTGTATCATAATCAGCTTAATAACCAAAACAAACAAACGAAGCATTTGTAATCCTATCATTACGTTTGATATTTATAAATACCTTTTACATAATGATGCACGAACGGTTTAGTGTTCGGGACCTATTTTTGACTATGTTTATAATAAATACAAAAAAGTACCCAAGTTGTATAAAAACAGTAAATTTAGTTAAATTGAACATGCGTTCCAAGGAGTAACCTCTCATCAGCAGTATTTAAATCAAATAATATCGAAAGCCATAATCCAAAAATAGAGAAGTACTCATTACTTTAAATATCTAAATTGAAAGCCAAATCCAGTACTAAGGACCACCGTCGAGTGCCATACACGGAATGAAGGTGTAGTATTGTAAGGGGTTAGAATTTTGATAAATCAGTAAAAGTCTATAAATCGTTTGTAAATCGTTTGTAAATTTTCACGTCAGACAACTTGTACGGTATGTAAGTATGGTTTTGGATTATTGCTTTCCATATTATTTGATTTTAATGCTGCTGATGACAGGTTACTCCTTGAAACACGTGTACAGCGTAACAAAATTTACCGTTTTTATGCAACTTCGGTATTTTTTGTATTTCTCAGGATCTGACATGCAAATATTCTAAAAACAATAACGTACGTATAGTGGATATTTAAAAAATATATTAATATTTCCTAATGAATGCGAAAACTTTTATGTATATTTAAACATAAAATTAGAATTTTGAACTTAAAAATAATTGAGTATTTGGTACAATGTATGATTTGAATTCACTCATAAAACTATAAAGTGGTTACTCAGTATAAAGAGTAACGCTACTGACAATGTGGTTGAAAAAGGTGCTAAACCGTACGGATCTTACAAAAACTATTTGCAAAAATATTATAAAAGTTTGCAAAATTCACACAAGTTAGAGTACCTGTTGAAAGCGTTTATATTTCTTGAATTCATTAGCATGCCATTTTTATATTTTATTCTTTTGTGTTTATTTTTGTTTACATATTCACCAATAACGTGTGTACAATTTGCTTTTGCAAATAAAATCATTGGTAAGAACCATTTTTCTTAGTTTTGTTTTGAAATGGCCACGCAGTTACAGAGGATTCTTATTCCATCATTCCAATGCGAAATTAAGGTCCTGAATGGCGGTGGTCATGGATGTGATGTTGACTTGCCGAATACTTTTTTCAAAGGGTGGGAAAAAAAGGACAACAGTTACCAAGTAGCTTCAGTTCAAAGAAAAAAAAAATTTGAATGATTTCACATAAGGTCTGACGTTAAACTGTGTCCACAGCTGGAGGCCATTTTTCATATGATGCAGACTTGACGGACATATTTTCAGGGGAACAAATTTTGATGATTGTAACAAGTTTTGGTTCCAAATTACCAAGTTGTTTCAAAAGACACATATTTAAGAATTTTTGTGACAAGTCTGTACAAATTTTTTAGGCATTTCCCCAAATTATGAACGGTCTCCAAGTAAACTGCCACAAAATAACAAGTCTATGAGAGTTGAAACAGTCTTACCAAATATAGATATGGAGTGAATGTACATGTGACAAAAACGCACACGATACATAGAAAACTCCAGTTTATCAAGGACAGGGCTTTTATTCCTGTCCTGTTTGCAAGTTATGGAAATGGTTGTAATTAGTGAAATAAATTCGAGAAGTAAAGCTTCTGTGTATAATTTCGAAAAAATCTATAGAAAGTGTCATAATTTGCATGTTGAAAATACTTTGACATGTAGTATTATTATGTTATTATTATATGAGGAACATTTCCCAGGGTGGGTACTCCCAAAAATTTTCTATACATAGGCTTGGACTATTTTTTGGGGGTAAAAATTGTTAGGATTTTTTTGGTGTTACAATAATACGGTGGTATTTTTGTTTTGGGTGTTTTATATTTTGTTGGTATTTTTATGGGGTACACGAGTTTTCTGAAAAAAAATGACCATGCATATGCATAAAAATATATGGCTTTTTTGTATACAATATAGCACCAAACTTCCACGTATCCCAATTGTTTGATAGACACTTCACCAATTTATAGTGTTTTGGCAGCTTAGTAACAATCCTAGGAATGGTTGTATTTGTCTTACATAGCATTGTACAAGTTTGGTCAATAAAAAACAAATGACAAATTCTTTGGTATTTTTTGGGGTTTAAAATTTTCGAAGGTATTTTTTTGGGGTGTATTATTATAAAAGGTATTTTTGGGGTATACTTCCAAATTTTGGTCTTTTTTTTTTGGGTAAATTATTTTTCTTTCGGACGAGCTTTTGTATGGGTAAAATTTGAGAGTACCCCCCCCCCCCCAACCCCTTGGGGAACATTTTCGTGCCAGGAAAAATATGTTTTGCTATTTTTGTTTCATTCATATGGAAATTGTGATCGTATTTCATTATCCTTTAGTACTGATTATCTCCTCTAAAACTTTGTGTGGGTTTTGATGTTACAAAGCTGTATCATATTTTTCATTAATGCGATAAATTTTAACAGTTTTATGGGTGTTACCTGCACACGGCCACCCGCCTGTTTTTCACCAAACCATACGTCGATTGCCACCTCATGTATCACCATTATCAATTAAATGAAGATTCATGCGCCCACAATAGATCCGATTTAGAAATATGCAAATCTGTAATTTGGCACTTTGAGTTTGACACACCCGTGAGATAAAACAGTGGCGGTGGATCACTGAAGGAACAGAACAAACGTTAAATACACGAAGTCGAGAGACATGGAAAAAAAAGATAAATAAAGACACTAAACACCAGCAAAATACCCCAAAAATCAATCATATTAATATTCAAAATTAAAGCAAGCCTAGTGTGAACTTTCATAAAAACGATCGTCATGACTGTATAAAATATGTGATTACGTATTATTTGACTAAAAATGTTTATTATCATGGTTTGGCCTCCATCTATTATGTCAAGTCGCTTTTCAAAGGACAAAATAAAATAGTATAGTATGCCAAATGTCCAAAAAGATGCTTAGTTTTCGAGTTTTTTAAAAGGAATAATACAAGAGTCATGTGTGTTTCATAGGCTAGAGGAAGTATTATGTTTTATATTTTCAACTGTTGTGCAAAGTTCACGATCTTCGAATGTGTTCCAGCTGACGGAAAGCTTTGATTGAATACGAACCTGACTTAACCTTTCTGAAGTGGGCCATCTAAGGACAATTGCAAATAAATTTGGTTAAAATTTGCCACGTAATCTTTAATAGGCAAACAACTAAAAAAAATGTGTTTCCTTTGTAGACTCATAGTGTTAAACATTTTTAGCCTATCAAAACTGACTAAAGAATTATAACACAACTGTCTTCAAAATATTGCCAAAAAGAGACTAGTGGAACATTTAAACAATACGTTCTATATGAATTATCTTCCTTAAATGTAATGACAATATTTCTTAGAATGCAAAAGCACTGACTAAAGTCCAGAATGTTTAAGCAAAGTTTTCCCAGTGAAATATATGAATACTGTGTTTGTTCTGTCGATGTGAGTTTAAGTGTTGTTCTTCAGAGCTACCATATCTTCTTTATATTGCAGAATACTATACAAATATAGCATGACAATAAGGTCAATAATTTGATTTCTTTAATGATGCACGCTCATTATCTTTTCCTTGCACGAATAGTTATTTGTGGTACACAACGAGACTTAGAGCTGGAGTTAGATATGAACTTGTTGTATCGCTTATACGGAAATTTCATTGGTCTAGCGCCAATTAACGCGTGATGTGCTGTCACGTTTTCGACGTTTCTATGTGAAATCTCGTTGGTCATGATAAACTCTACCTTTACGCCGTGTTGCGGTTAATTTGAAACAAAACAGCGACGTCATATAGCAAAGCAAACAAAGAACGGCAGTTTGCCACTAAAGATTCACTGCATTTATTTATGCAAATCATAAGAGAACTTGGAACAATTGTATATCGTTTCAAGTTTATTCAAAGAAAACGTAACTTGCATAATCGACTGGGGAAACGTTTTTAGCTGTTGCTCTTGGAAGAAGCGAACCAGCAATGATATCCACAATATGAGGGGTCCACATAAAGACTATTTTGATCAAGTTTGGTTCCATTTCAGTAGTTTAAGAGGAGAAGATCTTTGAATGTGTTTTCCCATAGAATCCAATGTAAAAACTAAGTTCTCCGCTGGCAGCAATGTTGGATATCACGCAAACCTGAAAATCACCTTTTTGCAAGGGACCACCCAAAGACTATTGTGGCCAAGTTTGGTACCAATATTCCCAGTAGTTTAAGAGAAGAAGATCTTTGAAAGTGCTTTCCCATAGGGTCCAATGTTATAACTATGTTCCCCGCTTGCGGCCATCTTGAATATCGCGCTGACCTGAAAAACACCTTTTTTGCAAGGGAACACCTAAGGACTATTGAGTTTTGTCCTTGGCTATATATTTGATATTACTGATTATCCGGATTTAGTTTGGTTTGATGCGTTAAAGGCATTTAAATCATGGATTTCCCATGTTTGGGTTCCAGTGCTGCTAATGAAGAATTAATTTCCGAAATGACCATACAGCTCATCAACATTAATTGTAGTTGGAATTAACATATGTGTTATGGTCTCATGTTCATTTACTCCATATCCTTTCGTAAAATGTTAACATTTATGGAATAGAAACGTCAGAGAAGAGATCAACGTGTTCCAAGGTTCCAATGTTAAAACTATGTTCACCGCTGCCAGTTATCTTGGGTACGATCCCGTATCGGACACAATTTTGAACAGGTTGGTTCCAAACTGAGGACCAATATGACCCAGTTTGCTTTCGAATTGACCCAGTGGTTTTATAAATAAGATATTTCAATGAAAAGTTTACAACGGACGGACGGATGACGATGGCAAGTGATGCTCATATAGGCAATAGCCAAGGAGGGTTATAAAAATCGCAGTTTACCTTTTGGAAGATGAAATTATCATGCTTTTCGTAATGTTTTCTTTTCAGACAGCCAGCCAGAGTTATGAAAATAGCTGTGTAAGTCCGGGTATGATGCTAAAAATTGTGAATCAGTGACCGCCCCTCAATTGGCATTCAAGATGAAAGTTGTCCTTGAATTGGGGATTTTTCAATAATGCGCCAATATATCCTCAGGGCTAAATCCTGAAACATTACTAAGTGGGTACACTATCACACCACTTTGTGTGTTGTTCTTTGGCTCATTTGCTACCAGTCTTGTAGACCTGCAAATTTAAGCATGTCATAAACCCCTGTCTTTGCAGATCTGCAAAGCCAACAAAACAGGCAAAATTCCAAATCTTATATTTATGAATGTGTATTAATTCTGAAATCGTTATTTTATTTGCTGCTTTATTATTATTAAGATATAGATACTTCCATCATTTTCCACACTTACCTCATTTAAGAATTGTATGCATTATTTTGAAGTTTTATTGGGGTATAAAAGTGTTTTCCGAAACCACCTTTTTAGTGCATCATTGTGATTCACGTTTAGATTTTATCTGCAATGAAGAGACAGTTGTCGAAATGCTCATATGCAGAAATCAAATTCACAGTAACTTCGGTATTTAGTTAATGTGCGCCCGGTCGACACTTTCATAAAGTTGCGCACAATAAATGTCAAAATGTATGCGTATTGTCTGCTAAGTGTCATGAAATAAAACTTCCAGAATTGCAGATCGGGCATACTTAATACTTCTCTTTATAAGTGGATTATGAAGAACACACATTGATGTCGGAGATATTCTGCTTCATGAGACAATGGGTACGTGATATAGCCCTTTACCACAAATTTTGCGCACAAATTTTATACATATATGCTAGAATATTTCAACGTTCTGACAACGTAAATTATCGTTCCTACATTAGAATTCTGGTTTCGCTTCGCGGCGAAAAAAGAAGACCTGACAAAGATTATAAATCTTCCACATTCCCTTACAGTATCTACATGTAGAAATTCTGAATCTTTTGCCTTTTAGATAAAGAAAACGAAAATGCTTGAAAAAAAAAATACACACAAATAACTAAGTACCGAAGTAACTGTGAATTTACTTTCTGCATATGCGCATTTTTGGAAATAAAGAAAATATACCCAAAACAAACAAAAATATTCATGCATGGCTGTAAAACAGTTGTTAAAACCTCCATGATCGGATTTGTAGCTTGAGCAGATGAAACAAATTATGACAAAAATCCCAACGAGTGCCTAAAAATACTACTTGTTACTGTAAAATGTAAACTACAGCATGTTGGCCAAAATCAGCGTTTAATTTGCAATTTTAAATGAGTATGAAATAAAAGAGGTATGGCCATTTTCCTGTGAATTTATTTCATTTAGCAAACAAATTTTGCGAATGCATTAAATCTTCTCTAAAACTGTTTAAACAGGCCTTTATGATACACCATCTTAACAAAATCAATTCAAGTGCATTTGCAAACATTTAGATAAAAGACTCAGCAACTGAACTTGCCAGTTGGATGCAATTTTTATGCAGATTTTTACAATTTTTGAAGGCTTTTGTTAAAATTCGTTATTATCACATTCAAAACCAAACTAAACTAACTGTCATTTTGATATGTAAATGTAAAAACTCGTCTGCTATACGTACATTCGCAACAAAAAATTGGTTTTAGTTCTCGTTATCCTTCGGGTAGTAAAATTTCCCCCCAACACTGTAAAATGGCTTAAATGGACACAAAGGGCTATTTACAGCAATGTAAGACTGCAAATATGTCAGAAAACATACTACTGTGGCATTTAGTAATTTTAGTTCTAGTAAGGACAGGTACAGAAAAGACCACCTTACAAGATTTTCGACAACATTTGAGCATAATTTGAAAATGGCCCATGATGTACTAGAATGTTTTCTGAATATTTATCAATGATTTATCAATCTTGAGCAATACAACAATGTAGATTTTGGTTTTAATTGTCTTCCACACGTTTAGATTTTATCTGCACTGAAGAGACATAAGTCGTCGAAATGCGCATATGCAGAAAATAAATTTACAGTAACTTCGGTATTTAGTTTTTGTTACCACTGGGTCGATGCCTCTGCTGGTGGACTGTTAGTCCCCGAGGGTATTCACCAGCCCAGTAGTCAGTACTTCGGTGCTGACCCGATAGCCGATTTTATTTTGAACCTTGCAATATCTAAATTTTTGTAAATTTTGTTGAAAACTAAGGAGTACATTGTATCTCCCTCATGCAAAGCTCTGTCCTTAGCTGATTTTGGATTTACATTTAGATCATATTGGCTATTTGTTCTCTATCAGTTTTGAACACATTTGATTTTATGGTCTTCCAAACGTTTAGATTTTATCTGCACTGAAGAGACATAAGTCGCCGAAATGCGCATATGCAGAAAATAAATTTACAGTATCTTCGGCATTTAGTTTTTGTTACCACTGGGTCGATGCCTCTGCTGGTGGACTGTTAGTCCCCGAGGGTATTCACCAGCCCAGTAGTCAGTACTTCGGTGCTGACCCGAAAGCCGATTTTATTTCGAACCTTGCAATATCTAAATTTTTGTAAATTTTGTTGAAAATTAAGGAGTATCTCCCTCATGCAAAGCTTTGTCCTTAGCTGATTTTGGATTTACATTTAGATCATATTGGGTATTTGTTTTCTGTCAGTTTTGAACACATTTGATTTTATGGTCTTCCAAACGTTTAGATTTTATCTGCACTGAAGAGACATAAGTCGTCGAAATGCGCATATGCAGAAAATAAATTTACAGTAACTTCGGTATTTAGTTTTAGTGTGAAACTTTATTGTAGTTGAAAAATCAAAAGATGTTTGAAAAGATCAGAAAGGTTTTTGCATAAGTCAGAAGGTTATTTGTCCATATATTAGTTTGTCAGGCTATGGGGTCAAAAAGTAGTACGCCTTCGGCATTCTGTTCACACTATTTTAAGTAAACGAAACGGTAAGACAGGGTGGAACGCCCTCATAATTGTAGAGCATACGAATCATCAAGCTCAGATCGGCAAATACTGTTGTTTGAAAATCCGTCTACCGGAAGTGCTGGATTCAAAGATAGGCCCATGCAAGTTTGGAATTTACTTTTTACATTTCTGATGTATCTAAAGAGAATGATGCCTACGAATTAATCCATATTTAATTAAACTAGTGGCAAAAAGCATTTTTAATGAATAATTCAGTCCTGCTTTGTTTCTTTACGAGCATTGCTCACAAGTTGTGTTGACGTCATGATATTTGACTTCGACACAAGTTGTGTACTTTTTGACGTCACATCCGTCTGTGCTTCTGTGTTTTGAACAGTGATGCTACAACTGAGTTGGAATGATTAAAAGGGAAATTAACCTTTGTTTTTAAATGGAATGCATCACTGACGATTGAAGAGGATAAATTCGTATATGAAACCATCGTTAGAACACCATAGCGCCTTTCTTGTGACTGAATACACCCTGCTCATTTTACTTTCAGTTTTGTAGGGGTTTAGAGTTACGGGCTAGGCGTTTATTTGTCTTCGTTTAAAAATCGGAAAGGAAAACCATGGTAACACTAAGCAGGACTGAGGACCTAGTTGCAGTCTCGTGTATCAAGGTATGTGGTTTGTTTCAGAACTCAATGCATCAATATAATGTATTTTTTTTAAAAAACAAAGAAAAAAAAAGAGTGTATGTATTTTTATATACTTGATATTTGTTCGTATATCGTAAAACAACAGATTCCCTGAATTGAAGGCATGCACTTTTCAATAGATTGAATGGATTAATATTTCATTACAAAATTCACCAGCCGCACTGACCGAGATTAAATGTTGGTATACCTGAAAACAGTCTACCGCTCTACCATCTGTGCTAAAGTATACCCCAGTCCTTTAGCTCAGATAGTAGAGTGTTGGACTGTCGTCCTGGGGGTACCGAGACCCGCTACACTTGATATTACTCATTATTGAGGGACCATTGGGCTTGAAAGGAATTGCAGAAAAAAATCCAGGATTAGAAACTTGTTGAAAAAAAATTGGGACAGGAGAAGGTTTGAAAAAATAACCAGGATGACTAATATGAAGCAAAATTTCTGGCCTGGACCTTAAAATGACTGGATTGGTGACAGTGAGAAAAAAAAATAGTCATTCTCTCATTCTTAAAGATTGCACGAGAAAAAAAACTCTGAGATCAGATGCTCATTCTAAGTCCCCCCCAAGAAAAAAAATCAATGGCTCCCGACTTTTTTAAACAGACTTTTATTGTAGAAGCACTGTTGCACTGCACAATTCAATCGTGCATTTGAAAAATAAAGAGTCGAATACGGGGTAGGCTAGCATTTTTAGCTGATGAACAGTAATTTGACAGCTTACCTTTCGACATCAGAATTGACTAATAGCTCATTTTTGTGCAATGTTAACGTTTTATAGTCATAAACTATAAAAAAAAACAAACTATATTTATTTATTTCTAATGGATAAATATGATGAAGATTTTTTTAAAAGTGAGAATTGCGCTTCCTTGTTTGACCCGTGCACTTTATGCAAAAGGTGAAAGATGGCTATCATTAGAACATGATGAAAATAACTCTTTACTTTTAAGATTTACCGTTGTTTATTGGTAGAGGCGGATCCAGGATTTGAAGTAAGTAGGGCAAATTGAAACTAGAGGCTCAGGGACTGAGCCTGAATCGCTCACCTGACAAAATGCTTCTAATATAAGCCATGTCTATGCTGATGACCGAAAATGATTTTTCCCCTCAGGGACTAATGTTAAGCCATAGTACCATATATATTCCAATTCAGTTTGGTTAAATTTTCTTCAATTATTTAATAGAGGATGACTAAAATGATCAATTTCCCATAGGGCCAAATGTTAATCTTTTTGTGCCCAGGAGGCATGATGTTATTTGTAAGATCGAAACGTAATGAGCGATCTTGACATAGAACCTTCCGTACATCGTTCCTGTAAAGTCTGATGGAATTTGCTGCGCAGCGATGCATGAGCATTTGTGATACCTATCGACAAAAACCCGATTTTCAACATTTGAAATTTTTACTTTTTTTCTGATTTTAGGGGTCGTTCGCCCTTCAAACAATCGGACTGATAACCGATTGTTACACACTTTTCAGTTCTGTGCAGGATAATGTAGATATAAACTCTCAAACAGGGACAATATAAACTGCAATTTAAAATTGTGAACGAACCAGTCCCGAACACGGTAAAGAATATACAAATACAATAAAAGCTTAAAAAATATTGGTGCACTGTTTACGGGCTATAACATTTGAACAGTAATTCAAATATAACTAAAACAATACGAAACATAATAAAAATAGTTCTGAGTACATCTTCAAATTATTATCTTCAAACGGGATATGAAAAAAGACCCGATCCCATAATATTCAACCCATGAAAACTTATTCTCTCACGAAAACAAGATAACAGAACCTCATCCACCATTATTAATGTAGGGATATGGAGTAAATGCACATGAGACAAAATCTCTACAAATACATGGTAAAAACAATGGAACCACTTTTATTGTTGGTCTTCATCTTTTTCCACACACGTGCATACGCGAGTCCTAGACTTGACAAGCTGTTCCGTCCTCTGATCGGCGTGCCGAATTTCATATTACTCACGTAGGATCAGTGTACTGTTAGTAGATTTTTGTTCATGTCAAATGTTGACGCATTCCGGGGAGTAAATGTTCCATGTTATTTACTGAAAAAGTGTCGATTAACGATAAAATAACAAGATCTTCGTCTGCTATACGTACATTCCATTTATCCTTCCCATGATACATGTACGTCATCCTAACGTCATCTAAGCTGGTTCGTGTATTTCCGTGTATACGAAGTACGGAAAATAAATAGACAAACAGTTGCAAAGAAAAATATTAAGCCTACGATTACTGACTTATTTATTTAAATATTTTGCATGTGTCTTTTTATTTAAAAGTGTCCAAAATCGTCTGAAATGTATCCCGGAAATGTCGTTTTTCGTGTGTGCGCAAGATGGCAGCCTCACCGGGACGGGAAGTAAATCTTCTTGTTCTCCCTGGCCGAAAATTTTCTGAACGATCAATATATTCTTATTTTTTTAGATCTTGATTTTTTTTTATTTCTATACACGATATCATAAGTGCGAGCTCCGCTCGCATATAAACATTGAATCAATTTGCAGTATTTATTTATCGAACAAAATGTACACTTAATTTTTTTTTTTCAAATTGTAAGTTGTCACACCATCTTATCCGGAATGAGAAGATTGTACAGTCCATTAAAATTATTGCTGTTGGAGTTAACATACGTGTTATAGTCTCATGTTCATTTACTCCATATCCTTTCGTAAAATATATATATATATATAAAAAATAAATGAAAGTGGATGTACAAAATTAGGACATACATTCTAAGAACTACAAAGTGTCTGTTGACTTCATATGGAGAATATTTTCTTATGAATATGGCGTCTACATTCCACAACTCTGAGTTTGAAGAGATATTTTGTCAATAGATCGAAATTACTGCCTTAAACACCTATACACCAAGGTTATGTTCAATCCTTGTTGCAGTTGTCAGTATTGAAGTTGTACGGTCGTCATCATAATTTGATAGAACATTACAATTTTTCTACTTCATAAATAAGAACAGTCATCTTTGATTAGATTCAGAGTTTATTAACGAACTGACAAACACAAACTAAGACAAAATCGGACATTTTCATTGGCAGTGTGACGGGTACCACGCGGAAAGTAAACCATGATAAGCCTTTCGGAACACCTGATTACACTGCTGGTTTGGAGTTCACACTGATAGTGCTTTAGTTATCATTTTTGTTTTCTTGTATATGCTAATTTGGTTGATAATGTTTATAGTACCGATGAGTCCTTGTTATTGTCCGAATAGTTGTAAGATTAGTAGAAATTTTCAAACTTTTAGCTTGGTACTGTTAGACGGTTGATTAGTTGCACGTACCATTGATTGTTATTTGTTTTGTCTAAGAGTTAGAAAACAACATTGACCATTTAGCCATCAAACATATCTTTCACCACTATATTCCAGCTGGATAGGGCGCATTGCATTTGCGCCAATTCTTGAAAATTGGGCTATTTCATTTGCGCCACAAGCTTGCATTTCATTTGCGCCATTTCTCAGGTAACAATTTTACAGGTAAAATTTCAGCTAATAGGCAGTGGAAGCAATATTTAATATACAATTTAATACGTTAATTTTGAATAGGTAGATTTTCAATTGGTCGGATTTGTATTTCACAATTTTAAGTTAAGAAATTATTAAATAAAGAGGGCATACTTATACTTATTTATATCTAAAAACATAATTTATTTTTGACCCTGTATATTTTTTCCTCAAAACGAAAGTTTGTAACAAATATTATAAACATTTGGTATAATATTTCTTCCCTTTGGACACGTTTATTTCAGTTTCCCGTTAAAAAACAAATCCTATTTATTAGTTCTGTTGGAACAAATATTTATACTATAACTAATCCGAGTTTCTGATTATCGCAAAATATTCAACGAATGATCGAACAACGCAGTAATTCACGAATGCGCGCAGCGCATGAGTGAATTACAGTGTTTTTCGATCATGAGTTGAATATTTTCGATAATCAGAATCTAGGATTAGTTATTGTTTTTATTATATAGATCACTTCTCTCATAATTATTGGTTTAATTTGAGATTCTTTTCATGAACTACGTTTTCCATGTTAATCCGCCGAGACGTTTACTTAACAACAACGTTGACGACGTCTATTGTGACGTCACTTCCTAGAGTGAAATTATGGAAAATAATTTCACAGTTAATTATCACTTTTCTTTCACTGAGAAATTTCAATCTTTCACCGTCCTCTATATAATAATCCAAAATACTTTATCCTATTGGAACATATATATAAATGTTAAAGTATTTTTACTTTTATCTATACCATTTACCTGTATTTGGCGCAAATGTAAAGTTTTTAATTTGGCGCAAATGAAGCATAGTTTGTGGCGCAAATGAAATATTTTTGGTGCAAATGAAATACTAATTGGCGCAAATGCAACGCACCGGCTTGATGTGCTTGGAACAGATCCCACCTACTCTTCCGAGACATCTGATGATACCTCAAGTGTTACTGCTTGAGTGGCGTTCTTGTTCATTTTTATTTATTTCTTTTGTCTCAATAAATATGAAATGCCACGATTTCTGGATTTTTGAAATTAGAATTTCCTTTTTTCCTTTTGCTTCGGTATTCGTTTGCCGATGTACATTTGGATTGTGCTGAAATACTGTGTGAAGCGTCACTCCATATCTAATCACTTAGAAAAAAGTTTCAATTATTTTGTTGTTCATTTTATTTTGATGATAATATAATTGCGAAATTCTTTTTGATGTTAAGATTAATATCTAGGAATAGCTCTGAATTTATACGAAACTGGTGACCAGGTAATGCCCAGTCTTCCTTTGATGGTTGGAGGCGTTTCACCTTCCGGTGGCAGAAATTCGAATCTTTGTACGAGGGAAGTCAAGTATAAAAACAACTCCATTCTTGCAAGAGATTCTCCAAGACAGACTCTTCTTCCTGAATTAACAGAATTCAGCATAAAAAGAAAAAAAAAAAAAAACTTTATTTCTGTACCTTGATTTCAAAACTGTATCATGCTCGACTTTACATACTGATTGTATTTTGTCAGTCTTTCATTGTAAAATTTTAATCAGTTAATTCACCCAGTTTGCTAGAAGAGTAATTTTGAAAGGAATCGATGATCATAGAATAAAGGGTGTTTTTTCTTGTGAAGTTTCTGTAAAATTGAAAAATTATATCATTTGTGGACGATTCCAGTCATAGTCATATAACTCAATGTTGCCGAATCAATGTTTTCTGTGCCCTGGGGCCGTGTAGCGTTATTATTTTCTGTGTTCTCTTTATTGTCGTGTCTTTGAACTTCTATTTTTGCAAACACCTCTCTTTTGTTCCTTCGGTATTCTTCTGCCGTTGTTTCAAATGTTTCTCCTTGTTTGTAATATTTCCGAATTAGAAACAATCAATATTTTAATATTTTTGTATAATTCAAATCTGTCGTTAAAGAACTCAATCTAGTAACACCAAAACTCTAGTTCGTTGAACAGTATAATGCACCCCCGATGAGGTTTAGGGAAGCGACTAATTGTACGCAGGGTAGTACAAAAACAAAAACAAATAAACAAACAAACAAACAAACAAACAAAAATAGGCATGCAGACGAAAAGTAACTTGATTATTTTTTCATTTTATAATGACATTATGCTTTTCTTCGAATATCAATATGAGATTCGGAGGTGCCAATCTAGTCTATGTGCCAATTTCAGGTTGTTTTAATTGCTTATAAGTGTATAATTAGCAAAAATTTTACTGTACGCAATTTCACAAGTGTAGGACTAGGTTTACGGATGATGCATGTAATAACAGATGTTTACCCTGCTGACACTCTTTTGAGGTACCCTCTCTTACTCACAAACCAATTCATATGCTATGTTAAACTTTCAACACCTCAATAGCAATATTCAATCTTCACCAGCTGATGGAGTATATATTTCTCAGTTAATCTGTTATGCTAGATCTATAATCACTATCAAGATTTTTTCCATCGACAGACATGTTTATTTCATAAACTTTTAAATAAGGACTTCGTTAAAAAGTAAATTGATAGTATATCTCAAGAAATTTATTGGACGATATACAGATTAAAAAATGGTTTTGTTCAAGTTTTGGTCTCTTCTATGCAGGGTTGTCTACGACTCGCTTTAGTGTGACTTGTACACCGAACCACAAAATCATTTAACTGTTTGATAACGAAAGGCAATGTTTTGACAAAATTGTTGCATTGACATTTTACACCATCTGGGCACACAGACGCTATAGATAGTTGTCATATAAGCGATGATTGACGCATAATTAAACCTGGTTGAGGTGCTAGACCTGGGGTAAGGAGAGATAACTCTGTTTTTCAATTTTAATACTTACATAAATAAAAAGATTCATCGCGATAGGAATGGTTAAAATTTCGAAATTGTACATATCTTTTTTCAAAAAACAAATGAGTATTCATTTTGTCATAAAAACAGCAATCCAACATCCAGTTATTTATAAAAAGTGCAGTTACTCTACATTTTTTTCAATGATATCTAGAAATGATGAAAATTTGCAAAAGTCAGATTTCTTGCAAGGGAGGTAATTTAAATCATAGATTCAGCAATTTTTGTTCATTTTACACATTTTATTCTAAATTTAGAAAAATGGAACGGTATAATTTTCTAGGATTTGAATATGTCCCACATAAATTAGTTTTCTTTCTAATCTCTGTTTTTGGTGAAAATTTAACGACTGATTTTGTTACAAGAAGTGTTCAATACTGATCAAAATAGAGTAAACTTTCCGCCTAAACTGTTCAGAACACCTATGTATTTCCGAACAAAAGCTAAAAATTTACTATCGTTATTCATGCTTACTTTCACAGATGTTTATACTAAAGAATTTTGCATTTGAAATAATTTTATATCCGATACAAATTCAATTATAGCAAATTTTATACACCAAAATCAACGGACCAAATAATGTTTGGAAACAGGGTATCTTTGATGACCACTAGACAGAAAACACGACAGCAAAAAATGTTGAAAATTGCTTAAAATCAACATGAACATATGTAGTTTCAATAATGAAAATATTTTAAAACATGGAAAATTTTAGGCTTGCCAAGGTCTACCCTCCCTCCCCACCCCATAAATGCGCCATTTGGTTAGGTCTCCCCGAAGTTTGGGATGACTTATTGTTTTAAATCTAGTTTCTTCCGCCTCAAAATTTATACGACCATTTTCTCGGTGATCCAATCTCAGTTAAACTTGACAGGAAGTTGTATCCCTATGCCAAAAGGTGCAGAACCTAAATTCACAGTAACCTCGGTATTGTGTTATTTGCCATGGAAACGGGTAAAAGGGCGGGAAAATTCAAAGTGCTCAGAATTGAATGAAATTTCACAGAAAGGTGGCCCAACTTGTATAGAACTTGTTTCTAGCCCTGATTTGGGAGTTCGTTGGGAGACAATTGTATTAGCATCCTGATACATAGTCTCAAAAACGACGTTTGAGGAGACTTATTGTTTTTACTCGACGTGTTTCTTCGGCATCAGCATTTGTCCGACTATTTTCTCGGAGATTTAAATGATCCAACCTTAGTCAAACTTGACAGGAAGATGGATGCCTATGCCAAAAGGTGCAATCGGGTCTTGGATTTTGAAAAAGGCAACGTTTGGCATGCAAACAGAAAAAGGCGGGAAAATTGAAAGTTCTCAGAATCAGAAAGGTTATATAACATATATATGGCTTCTGATATCCAAGACATCAAAATGGCAACCGTTGTCATGGAAACGGTAAAAAGGAGTGAAAATTGGAAGTGCTCAGAATTGAATGACACTTCACAGAAAGGTGGCCCAAGTTGTATAGAACTGGTTTCTAGCCCTGAATTCAAATTTGGGAGTTCGTTTTGGAGACTTTTGTATCAGCTTCCTGATACCGTGAAAAACAGGTGTGCAGTGTGCTTGTTTTTCTAATTGATTAAATATTTTTCATATTTGGAGGTCCTATATATCAACAGCGGGTTGGCATACCAATGGGCACTTATTGTGAACCTCTATTCGAAGACTTGTTTTTATATCTTTATGAGACTGAATTTCTTCACAGACTCGTAAAAGATCATAGAATAAAAAGATGGTCTATCCTTCAATCACACTTGTAGATATATTGATGATGTTCTTTCAATGTATAATGCATCTTTTGCTAAATAGATCCCACTATTACACCCGCCAGAACTAGAGATAAAGGAAACGACAAAACCCCCTGTTTTATGGACTTACATCTCGAATTTGACGAAAATGGTAATCTCAGTACTAAAATTTACGACAAAAAGGGGCGATTTTAATTTCAAAATTATCAATTTCCCTAACATGGACAGATATTCCAGCTTCTCCTGTTTACGGAGTGTATGTTTCACAGCTGATTCGTTGCGCGAGAACTAGAACAAATTATACAGACTTTCTCATTAGACATAGTTATCTCCGTGGCCGCCTTTAGTAATCAAGGCTTCAAAAAAATTCCGTCTCATACGATCAATAAAAAAAATTCCTTCATAGATATCAGTCCCTTCGTGAAAAAATGAAATGTTTCGATTCAAGATTCTTCTTTACTTGATACTGGGGGATCATTTCTTTTAACTGTCTACGACATTTCAATGTCAATTGCTGTTGAGTTGCTACCGGACACTACCGCAATGGAAGGGGAGGTTGGCAAGCCATAAAATTTGTTTAACCCAACACTTCTTTTGAAATGCCTGTACCTGGTCAGGACCATCGACACTTTTGCCAGTGGTTTCCACACTTTTTTCTCATGGACTACGGCTCTTGACCACTCTGTTCAGTAAATTTGTTCGGTGATTTTCAATATATTTCTCACTGTATCTCAGAAATTTTTAACCCTAACTCTATGAAACTTCATAGGGAAGATATACATCATGTAAAAAACGGTTCCACAGCATTGAAAATTTCAAAATAATAATGGTTGCCATGGAAATTGAAATTTTGAGAAAGAATGGTTTATGCTGATAATTATTAATTATTTTTGTTTACAGCAATGTGTATTACATATGTTATAAGAGGAACCTCTGCCCAAGGGGATCTAAAATGGGTGTAATGGACAAAAGAGCATTTGGTTGCCATTAAAACAAAACCAGAAACTTTAAAAGAAAAAAAAAGGTTTTCTGATACAATACAAGGAATTTTGAGAATATGCTCTATTGCAGCAGAACACATTTCCTAGATCATAAGTGGAACCCTTGTCCAAATTTGTTTTAGAAAAAAGTCTTAAATGGATAGTAATGAACAGTGAATCATTTTGTTGCCATTGAAACCAAGCCTGAAACTCATAATTTAAAAAAAAAAGGTTTTTTGTGTTTTTACAGCTATTTGTATTACTTTGTTTATAAGGGGAACCCTGGCCCAAATCTTGAAACAAGACATTAAATTGATTGTATTTGATAATGGACCTTTTGATTTCCAAGAAAACCATGGCAGAAACCCTAAAATTACTAGAATTAGGTGTTTTTGTATTTTTTACATCTATATATGCATGTATTTTACTTGGGTAATAAGGGGAACCCCTGCCAATTTTTTTTTTTTTGGAACGAGATATAAATTTGTTTTAATGCATAATGCAGCATTTTGTTTCCTTGGAAACCAAGCAAGGAACCTATAAGTTTGACAAAACGTGTTTTCTGTAGCATGTTATATTTTGATTTCAGCAATATGTATAAACTAATTTATAAGGGGAATCTCTAGCCAAATTGTTTTAAGAGGGAGTCTCGTAATTCTCTGAAATCCAATATGGGAGTTCGTTTGGGAGACTTTTGTGTTTCGCCCTGCGAATATAGTTATAACTTGTTTATAAAGTGCCCTTTCCAAGTCGTGAATATGACGGCTTCCATAAAATGTTCTGTGTTGGGTTGTGTGCTCTCGGAATTATTGTATGTGTTAAAGATTTTCCTTACTGGTCTCTCCCTCTTGATTGTTAAAGACTTCAGTTGTCAATTTTATTCGTTGTTCTTTAATTAAACAAAGCCTAGCGCAACAGCAAAATTGTAATTTGGTTATATAGCATCTCCTTCAAAACTCCTAGGTTTGATTGATGTTAAGTTTGGGCTACCGCACTGGTAGGTAGTTCATTGCTTATTGCATTTATTGTGAGTATCGGTTGTTGTTTGCGCTATAACACTGATAGGTATTCGAATTTTTACTGCATTAATTTTAGAATCAAGTATGGGCTGGGATTTAACAATGTTATGTAGTTGATAACTTATCGCAATTATTCCAAATATCAAATAGGGTTTAAGCAATAACAGTTATCTTTATTTGGGGGGGGGGGTGTGGATCATAAATGGATATTTTAATGTTTACTGCAAAATTTCCAGTATCAGGTATTATTTTGCCTGCAGAACTAATTTGCATTGCATTTATTTCCGTTTCAAAAAATTGCTTAAACAAAGCACTGACAGCTTGTTGTATGCTGAGAAAGCTGTGGACTAGTCATTTATTACTTCAATATAAGTCTGTCTGATACTTATTCTGACAGTCAAGAGTACATTGTTGACCCAAGTGGGGGAGAGGTCCGAGGTTGTAACTCGCCTTTTCCGTTATTTTGTGAATTTTTGTTCAAAATTTTGGCAAGAACTGAGAAACAATGTCAAAAATTGATTGGAAGCCACTTGTTTCTCCGACTAAGCCACCAGACATTTTTGATAAAGACAATCCAATATACAAATGTTGAATTGATTGCTTATAAAAATGCATTGCCACTTATCACCTAATACCACACCATTGGCTAATATGTTTAAATGATACTTGCCCAATGAAAACGTAAGAATATTCTGGAGTCCAGACAATTTACCATTTTCATCTATGAAGCGCTCAGGTTTGAAAGTTTTGTGATCAGGAAATAATTCTTCATCATTTGCCACAGAATCAAGACTTGGCATCAACACAGAGTTCTTTGGAATTTTGTAACCTTTCATGTAAATATCTTTAGTGATGTAATGAGGTAACGAAAACGGTATTACATTTCCCAGTCGAAGTGATTCATGAATAACTGCGTCACAGTAAGTGAGGTTTGTTTTATCAGCTATTGTAGGATACCGTCCATGACCAACAACATCTTCAATTTCTTTTCTCATCTTTTCTTGGATTTCTTTATTGTTTAGGAAATACATAATAGCCCATCTGACTGTTGTAGCTGTTGTCTCTGTTGCAGCCCCGAATAGATCTCCAATTATGAATAACAATTGGTCCTCTATATAATAAATTTTCCACGTCATTAAAAAATAATTAGTATTCATATTTTCGATCATAAGAGAGAGGGAGAGACTTTATCTTGAAAGGATTGATTGATTGATTGATTAGTTAGAGTTTAACGTCCAATGAGCAATATTTCAGCTATATCAGGACGAGAACAAGTTAATCAATTCAAAAAATTGAAAGTAACAGAAGAAAGAAATAAAGGTGGAAGGGACAACCTGGGCAACGACTTTTGACTGCCACTGGAAAATTGGAGAAATGGGTAGGGACAGGAAATTTAGCCTTCCATACGACACCCAGTGCGTCTGCTCTCTTTAGAGAAATATAGAAGGGGTCTTTATACTGCATGGAGCGTGGCGTTTCTCCACACAGTTTGGCTACAATGGTTCGCGGTCAGGCTTTCCGTATTATGACCTGACTACCCCGCATAGACAGGGCATTCCCCTATCCACCACCTGGGGACGCGCCCGGCAGCTCTGTAGCCGAAGCCCCTGAAAACCGATTCAGGTGCCGGGTATCTTGAAAGGAGATCCTGTCATTAGTAATTTTAGACTGGAATATGGAGTCCGTTAAAAGATTCCCCATGGGAGAGATGCATGTTATATATACATTTCAGTTATGTTGTACTTGTTCTTGAGAGAATTTCTCATATGTATGCGCTCTCATATTTTGGCTTCTTTATTTTTTGTAATTCAAAATTGTTATTCTGACCAGCTGTTTTTTTTTTTTTTTTTGCATACGTTTCCTGATTTTGTGTTATTAGTTTTCCTACTATTTTCTTGACGAGTGCCCTGTGTTTGTTTAAATGTGGTGATCGTCTTCTTTTAATCTTTTTGTCGGGCAATGGATGACAGCGATTGTAAGAACACTTTGCCAGTTAAGTTTATGTTTGTTGACAATCCCGCATCCATGGATCGAATGGTAAAAAAGCATGATGTAGCGATGCTCGACAATTGCAATGAATTCCGCTCAAACCGGTGCTAAGGGCCGTCTTGAACTTGCTATGAGGTATGAGTATAGAGGTATTTTGTCGGGCAATGACAGCGATTGTAAGAACACTTTGCCAGTTAAGTTTATGTTTGTTGACGATCCTGCATCCATGGATCGAATGGAAAAAGACATGAATGTAGCGTTGCTCGACAATTAGCAATGAATTCCGCTCAAACCGGTGCTAGGGGTCGTCTTGAATTTGCTATGTGGTTTGAGTATAGCTCATTGTGGAAGGCCTAATTGGGACTTCAAGATGAAGAACAACAATAAAAGAGTTGTTAACAGTCATTTAAAACCATTTTGATTTTGAAACTAAGTGCCCTACAGCGACCAAGTTTATTAAAAAGCTATGGATTTTACTTGCCCTTCCATTGTAAACTCGGATTGGAATTCATTCTCTATAATATTTTGATATCAAAATCGTCTTGCACTTACTGTGAGGTATGAGGTATGAGCAAAGCTAGTTGTTGAAGGCCTCGTGGTGACTTCAAGACTAAGAACAACAATAAAAGCGTTAATCCATTGGTTAATTCACTATGTATTTGTAGAGACTTTGTCTCATGTGCATTTACTCCATATCCCTTCAACTAGATTTTTATGAGCTTAATTTGTCATAAAATTGAGATAATTGCTTCATTCATTAGAAAGTTATAATTGCTTCATTCATTAGAAAGTTGTGGTCATCAAGGTGTCGTCGTCGATGCCTCTGCTGGTGGACTGTTAGTCCCCGAGGGTATTCACCAGCCCAGTAGTTAGTACTTTGGTGCTGACCCGAAAGCCGATTTTATTTCGAACCTTCCAATATCTATTTTTTGTAAATTTTGTTGAAAACTAAGGAGTATCTCCCTCATACAAAGCTCTGTCCATAGCTGATTTTGGCTTTACATTTAGATCATATTGGGTATTTGTTCTATATCAGCTTTTAACATATTTGATTTTATGGTCTTCCAAACTTTTAGATTTTATCTGCACTGAACAGACATATGCCCATATGCAGAAAATAAATTCACAGTAACTTCGGTATTTAGTTATTTGTGAAATAGAGCAAGAAAAAAAAAGAAAATAATGAATGGAAATTTCTATCACATGCCACAAAATCCAGCAGAGAACTCTATGATTTTATAGTTTATGTGTCGTTTATATTATTCTTTGAAATACATTTTTATTTTAACAATATTTTAATACTTAGACATCTTTATTCCATGTAATAAGACCATAAACACTTGTTATGGTTTCTTGAAATCTCTAGAGGTCAAATAATTTCTGATCACTTAAGCCCTTTCCGTATTTTAGTCTTTCCTTCTCTAGTAACACATGTGCACGAAGAATTAATGACCTGGTAATATGGCTGAACTGTAAGCGGCCCAGCAGAAATGGTAAATCACATGATGGTCTGCTTATATTCAGGCCAGTGTTGTTTACGTTTGTCTTTTGTCTTTTATTGATGTTTTTCTAATGCAGCTTCCATAATTGCAGATTATGGCTTGCAATTGTTTTTTTTTCGGCCATCGTAGGTGTTTTCTGTTATCTTTTCTTTTTTAAATAACACAGATCTATCTTCAATTAAACCTTACGGTCAGTATGTACAGTGCGATATACAAAGAAACAAGTAAAAGATTGGAAATTAAATAAACCATCACTATTGAATCTTTGATTGTGAAGAAATTAAAGAAGAAGTTCTTGCGTACCTGTAAATGTATTATTTCCACAATTTTTGTCTTCCTCTACAGCCAATAAATAAGAATCAATGAAGTCTCTGACGTTGTTTTTATCTAGTGTCTTCTTGTGTAAGCTAATTTCTTCTCGAAAAAAATCGAATATTCTGTCGACATTTTGTTGTATTCGTTTAGCACCAAATAAATCTCCAGGAAGTTTTCCAAGAAACGGAATAAAATTTAAGGGACCGATAAATGCAGAGTTTGCTACATTTTCTTCCATAAGTTGTATGAAAAGTTTGAATTTAGGGTCATTGTAATCAAATCGTCGACCAAACACTATTGACATAACATTATTTGACATACTTGTTTGAATCACTCCAGAAATGTCAATTGGCTTTGCATTATAACTTTCAAGTAAAGCACCAAAATAACCTAGTTCTTCTAAAATTTTAGACTGAAAACTTCGTTTTCCAAAACCAAAATCGCGCAACTTTGAAAGAGCAAATGTTCTTTGGTGTTTCCATTGGGCGCCATTGGAACTAGTGATGCCTAATGGAGAAGAAAAGAACAGAGCTTTTATTTGTCATAATAGTACATTAAATTGCCAAACATATAATTTGTTTCTTTGCTTCTTTTTGCTCTATAATTCTTTCATTGGAAGGATTCAGATCGAGCAAGTGCATAAGACAAAGTCTTTACAAATACATGGTTCAATAATGTATTTATATTGCATTTCTTTTCTCTTTACGAATTTTATACAATTTAGAAACGTCTTTGTAAAAAATGTATGTAATACAGGGGATGGATGTGGCGTTGTTCTATGTTTAGCAAGTGAATTCTTCTTAAACCGGGGCTTAAACTTACTAGGAGGTAATGAGTGTTTGCTCTTTGTTGAAGGCCTCATGTTGACTTCAAGATGAAGAACAGCATTGAAAGCGTTGTTCCATTTGCTTAAGCTTGCCTAAATTAGCCTTGTATTTATAGAGATTTTGGCCCGTGTATATTTACTCCATTTCCCTTTATATGTTTATTATACATCGTTCTCACAAATATTACTCAGCAAATACAAGTTAAAAGTTTCAGGGTTTCTAGAGGTTTGGTTTTTAAGATTAAAACAATCCAGTACTTAATGATTGTGTTTTGAAAATGTTATCATTTGGTTGTATTAAGTCAGGCCAACAAATATCAGATACTACCAGCGCAGAAGGGTTGGGGGCAAACCTTTTTGGTGTATGAGAGTTCATGACGATATCCATAAATGATAAATATTCAATTTCAATTTCTGCGTTTATTGAAGATTTTATGATATTTGTTGTAGAGTTCACGATTCACAGTTCACGATTCACCTTTTCAAATTTCAAATTATTTTACAAGTTGTGTGATATTTTCTGTGCAGTTCACGGTTCACTTTTATGTACTTGTACACTGAACGACAAAATCATTTTACAAATTGTGTGTTCACAAAATCATGGCTTTTACCTTTAGCACAATCGAGACAGACAGACGCTATAGTCGTCAAATTAGCGGTAGATTGATGCATCATTAGACCTGGTTTAAACAACCAAATAATGATGTTTCAAATTCGGGAATATGAAGGCGTTCATTGGTCAAATCGGGGTTCACTTTCATTTGATTTGCATATCTGAGTATACAAATGTAAGTAAAAAAGCTGTTATTTGGATAATATATAGTCTTCGTACAATCAATTTTGAGTTATAATTAATCTTTATATTAATCCTTTTGGTAAATTGTTTTCCAAATATTTTGATTTTATCTGCACTGAAGATGACCATCTGCAGAAAATGAATTAACAGTAACTTCGTCATTTTATGGTTAAGGATTTCCTCATATTTTGATAAGATCTGCACTGAAGAGAAATAAGTTGTCAAAATGCGCATATGCTGAAACTAAATTCAGAGTAACTTCTGTATTTATTTATTCAATATCAAAACTACTTTTATAAGGAAATTTTCAGTGTTCATAGGAGTGGGGTGACATCAATTACAATTTTTTAAGCCAAGCTAACAAGTTGGTCATTTTTAAGTTTTCATACGAATGACTGCTAATTTATGCATTTAAAAATGTGAAGATAAAAATAAGGAACTTTCTACCTTTGTTTTCAAACAACTTGCTAAACATATATAACGGAGGCCTGTCTGTAGTTGCTTCTCCATATTTTACTAAAAGTTCGTGTAAATTATCTCTTCCATTCACAAAAAATACCCAGAAAGATCCGAGAGAAAGGCTAAATATATCTCCATAATTTTTTCTCAGGTCACGCACAGATTCTAGAAAATTTTTCGCGACAAGGTGATGGAAGTTTCCAATCAATGGAACAGGTGTAGGTCCAGGTGGATAGTTCGAAGGTCTCCTTGATCGAATCCATAAAACGGTGAATAAAAAGAATATAACGAGAAATGAAATTTCATAATAACTAAATCCTTCCATGACTCACTAAAATGAAAGTAAAGAGTATCAAGATCATATTTACTATCAGATGAATAAATATAAACTGACAGTTATCTTGAACTAAAATGCAGTAAGCAAATACTAAGTAGATATAGGAAACACATTGTATGTGAAATCACGTAATACCTTTTATAGAACTTAAAAGGGTAAGGACCAACCATTTGACTTGAAAAGGGGGGGGGGGGGTATGTTTTTTTCTGGACAGAATTTTTTTTCGCGCTTCGCGAGAAACATTTTTAAAACAAAATTTCACTTGTACCGACATTTTTTTTTCAAAATAAGAATTATTTTTTTGGTAGAAAGCTTCCTTCAGTATATTTTTTCATCATTTTGGCAGCCAAAATATTTTTTTCACATAACACATTATCAGCTCCAAAATATTTTTTGAAAAAAACCATAGCGACCCCTGTTAAATGGTCGGTCCGTAATATAATTTAAAAAACCATTTCAGATTTGAAAATATATCTCAAAGTCGAAAATTAAACGGCAATTATCGATTTAATTATGAAAACTTGCATTGTTTGACCTGTACTGTGCCGTTTAGGCAATCTGAGAAGCCATTAGGTCAAATGGTATATTATTTTGTTACTGGTTACCACCTCAGATGAGATATAAACATTATAAGCAAATGGCCGAAGTAGTTCACAAAAAAATGTCTCCCCTGTAAATTTGTTTACCTGCCATCTCCTCAAATAAACAAGATGTTTGATGACACAGTCACGGTAAAAAAAATCAAATTTCTAACATTTGCGATATTTTCTACATTACACATACTATGTATCTTATGCTGCAACAATCGGTGTAAGGGACAACTTCATTGTGTACAATGTACTTGTGAATGTGAAAATGAGTCAATCATAAATAAGTCCCCTTTTAAATTTGACAAACAAAAATATACCCCCTAACATAAATACAAACAATATTCAACCAAATGACAATGTGCACTTCAACTACCAAAGTCACTGTAGCATAGAAACATGTAGAGCGCCGTATTCCGTCACATACGATCATAAAAAAATCCTGTAATAAAATCAGTACCTTGCGGAAAAATTTGAAGTTTCGGTCGGAACTTTTCAAGATTCAATTTTACTTTGTACTGGGATGAACATTTCTTTCCCTGTCTACGATCTTTCAATAGCTTTCAATTGCTTTTGAGTTACTACCGGACACTACCGTAATGAAAAGGAAGGTTTAGACCGCCATAAACTCGTTTAACCCATAATTTCTTTTGAAATACCTGTACCAAGTGAAGACAATTGCTGTTGTCAGTCGTCCGGTGGCACCTGCTTTGTCTTTTTGCCCTATGAACTTCTGCTCTTGACAATTCTGTTTGGTAATTTTGTTATTACCCTAATACAAAATGTATCAGTCATAGTACTAATATAATGGCTTAAAGTTCTACAATGACCTATTGATAGAATCGTTGGTGATATATAACATTGATATTTCGTTTTATATTCTTTTAAGTCGTGTCTAAAACGCTCGTTATTCATGCCCATAGTAAAATACATTCATGTATGTTCCAATAGGCTCATATAAATAAAAATGCCTATAAATATCCCGTTTCTGCCTTGAGTTTTGTATAAAGTGTTGTGCAAACTTGGAACACCTTTAGATATATGACGTATTTTCATCTTTTCTGCCTTCCGGTAAACAGGTTAAGAATGCAACCGTAGGACACTGGACCAGCCAATACATCAAGGTAAGGCATTCGACATGTTACATGTATCAACATGATCATATAAATATGCTTAACTGGCAACATACATCGGAGATGCAACTTATCTCTGTGAAGGTTGTGCTTGCACACAAAACACTACTTGTGATAAAGAATAATTTCCCGATTGTGTTTAGGCAAGAAAAACATTGATGCTTTTCTGTATATAGGTAGGCAAATGGGAGTAAAAATAAAATTACCGAACAGATTTGGCAACAGCCGAAGTCCATGAGACAAGAAGACAAATCAGGTAGAAATCGCAATGGTTCCGACTTGGTACAGGCATTTCAAAATAGATAGTGGCATGCCAAATGCCCCTTTCCATTGCAACAATGTCTGGTAGCAACTCAACAGTAACTGCTATTGAAAGGTCTTAGACGGTTGAAAGAAATGATCATCTCTTTATTAGTTAAAAAAATCTTGAATCAAAGTTCGGACCGAAACTTCAATTTTTTTCACAAGGGACTGATATCTATTAAAGAACTTTTTTAATGATCGAATGAGAAGGAATTTTTTTAAGCCTTGATTGACAAGACGATCAATGAGATAACTTTGTCTGTTGAGAAAGTCTGTATAATTTGTATTAGCTTTCGCGTAACGAATCAACTATGAAACATACACTCCGTATGCAGGAGAAGCTGGAACGTTACTGTCCATGTTAGGGAATTGATAATTTTGAAATTAAAATTGTCCCTTTTGTCGTAAATTTTAGTACTGAGATGACCATTTTCGTCAAATTCGAATTGATAGTCAAAAAAAGATGTAGATCTAGTGGTTTCTGTCGATTCCTTTATCTCTAGTTCTGGCGGATATATTAATGGGATCCATTTCGCTTAAAGATGCATTATTGATGAAATGAACATCATCAATATATCTACAAGTGAGATTGAAGGATCTGGCATCTTTTATTTTATGATCTTTTACGAGTCCCGAAAGGAAATTCAGTCTCAAACAAGTCTGCGAGAAGAGGAGCACAATAAGGGTTCATTGGTATGCCAACTTGATGTTGATAAATAGTACTTCTAAATTGCGATAAATATATATTATCAATTAGAAAATCAAGCATAATTGCATCCCTGTTTTTCATCTTAGCAAATTGTGCTTTTAAATTTATCCTTCATGCATATAACACAGCAGATCTTAAACGAGGTGACATTTGACTTCAAAGTAAAAATAAAAAACAAAGAACAAGAATATGAAACACTCAAAGACGAAATAGCAAGTAATCACAGAGAAAAGGTTGATCGTTTGTTGAAAGAACCGACAGAGATAGAGAACAGACTTATGTCTACCTTTGACAAACAACATACTACAACAGTATATACTGTGATACTAGTGATTTTTTTTCTGTCGAGAAACTATCACTAGTATCACATTATTGTTTTTATCGGCAACTTCATAAGAGTCATATTAGTCACGTCATTGCCTGATATTTTCTTGTATCACGGTCAGTACGGAGATATTGACAATATCGGTCAGTAAGATCAAAGAGAAAAATGTAGATATTGCCGATAAATTTATATAAACACCAATGAACATGGAAAAACGGAAAACAAGTAGATGAAAAAATTACGCATCTGTGAGAGTTATTCAGAAGATAAAAAAAATCTCAAATGTGAACTACGATATATTGCGAAAGAAAATTAGGATATATGATTGTTTAATGGTAACATAAGGCATGATTAATACAGAAATCTAATAAAACAAAAGTTGAGAAGAACTCGACTTGGTTTGGAGAAAGAAGAAGAACATCTTCAACAAATACTGGAAAAAGGAATCATCGAACTTTAAACATATGAATAGGCGTCACCTCCAGTTTTTGTTCGAAAGGAAGATTGTAAACTAAGATGCAAAATAAACTACAGAAAACTCAATGCTGATACAATCAAAGATGCATTTTCAATATCCAACATAGAAATATGTCTACATACTTCCAGGGAAGTACCTTCATGTCACTTAAAATATGGCCGCGGGACATCAACAGATCGAACTTAGACTTAAAGGATAAGAGCAAGACAGCTTCCATACGCCCGATAACCTTTTGGTATAATTTTGGGGTCTTTTTGTAATATCCCAGTAACGTTTAGTAGTGTCATTCAGCTGGTCATATTGGGTCTGACGTAGTCGGAATGCCTGGTCCACCTAAAACATTGTAGTACTTGGTTAAGACTTCAATGATCACATAGACAAGCTAGCTTAAGCAGATTTAAAAAGTAAAAATTGATGTTAACACCAAGCAAGTACTTCCGAATGCAATGCAAAAAAGAGATAAAGCTTATTGGTAAATTTGTGACTAAAAATGGGATTTCTGTAAGCCCATAGAGTATTGAAGCAGTGACAAAATGGAACTAAGATTTAAGAACATGAAAGAAGTTGGGTCATTTATTTTGATTTAACTAACTACCATATTTACCACTACTATTAAGTGACAAGATAAAAAAATCAGAAATAGCGAAACACAATAGGGTATTGACATGTGCAACAAAAAAAAAAACTCTTCTGGCACTAGTATTCCTCACTTGACATTCCAGACATCGGGTACCAATAGTCACTAAAATGAAAATCATATATTCACCATGACAGAATTAAATGTGTCAAGACATGAAGCAACCCTTACGGATAAAACGAATCCAAAATGATTTGCCATGAGAGCTCAATTCCAGAGAAAATGAAGAGGAGGATAATGATGACATTGACCTGTAAGACATTTTCAAAGATGACCCTGATGTTGCGAGGTTTCCTGATCATCTGACGTCTCAATAAGTAAGTGGTTATAATGTTAAAATGTCTTCTACTTATAATTATAGTCATCGATCCAGCGATCTAGAAGACAGATTGACCATACAAGACATAAAACAACTCCAAGATGCCGACATTCAAGACTTAAATGACACATTTTTGTATTATTTGGATGAAGATAAAAATGTTAAATAACAAAATACCGAAGCCAGGCAAAACCAATTTAATTCTCTGTTTGGCGTCAACTTTATTTTTGAAATGAAGGAGGGTATGTGGCAAACAAACAAATAACAAAACAAAAAAACAAGAAAAGAATCGTTGAAAATAACATACTTTGATGTGACAAATGTTCATCTAAAATCAGTTTTCAGAATTAAATTGAATATAGTGATAATATTTTTTACCAATATTATAGGGTTATAGAATGGGATTTTCATATTGGTCCTGTATTATGTCCAAGGACGGTCGTATTGGGCCGAGGACAGCCGTATTGGGCCGAGGCAACGCCAAGGCCCCATACGGCTGTCCGATGCCCAATACGACTGTCCGAGGACATAATACAGGACCAATGTGAAAAATAACATTCTATGACGCCTTTATTAAATAGTTATGTAAAACTATACTGTAGTATACTATTGATTCAATGTCATGGCAACAAATTGTGCGAAAGACTTGTCAAGCAATTTTTATGTTTACTTTTCCTTTATTCTCAAGTTAATTTTCATGTATTTCATGCTATGGGGAACAGTCTCTCTCATTTGTAAATTTGACTTGAGACTGCATTTTTCATATAATAATACTAATAATAGTAATAATAATAACTCTATTTGCAAAAGACAGACATGAACCCATTAGGGTTATATCAAATATAACGACATGGATATAAATAATGAGATGTCCGTCAGCCTAGACGGAATTAACAGTCGTTTACAAAGCAATATAAAAAGTAAAAAAAACTAAAAAGTTAGATCAGTAAAAGATTAACATAGGATGATAAAAGTAGCTTTGTAAACGACAGATAATTCGGTCTACCGTCAGCCACGCATATCGCCGCAAAATGACTCAAGTTCAATGCAGAGAGTAGTTGTTACCTGAATAAGATTTACTTTTCTGATCTTCGTAGCATTTTGTGTTGAAATCTGATTGTTGACATGTTTGATCATATTAAAAATCGCCGAACTATCAGAAAGTATTTTTCAGAATGTCAACAAACCAGCGTTGTCATTGATGTCCTTGAACTTCTGCAAATTGAATGTAGAAATACGGGATCGGATCCCGAAAATGAAACTGAATTTCCGTTTTAAAATAAATCGTTATTAAATATGTACGATTTATTGAAATTGTAGCAGTCTAGCAGTTTATTCACTGGAATTATGTTCTGTTCATGATATTGCCGCCATTTTGTTGAAGATTAATGAACCGGAATTCCGTATTAGGCCTGGCCGTATTGGCCCAGTAAACCCGTATTGGGCCAGTAAATCCATATTGAGCCAGTACATCCATATTGGGCCTGCTTGGCCGTATTTGTTCAGTAAATCTATCTATATTTGCTCTAAACATTTTGTATTGCATAGACAATTTTAATCATGTTTTACATAACTATTTAATAATGCTCGTTTCTTCCCATTTCACATTATGTCGGGTCTTTTAAACAATTTTCTATTAGGAATACATTACTTGTTGTTTCCTTAATCCATCATTGATTAATTTTAATTGCAAACTAGAGGCTCAGAGACTGAGCCTGTATCGCTCACCTGACAAAACGCTTCTATGCCATGCATGACCAAAAATGATCATGTTTTTTACCAATGGGGTAGGGTGTTTAGGTATGTTCTCAATTAGCACCCGTGTGTTTTTTCTGATCCTATTGAAATGAGTAATTTTTGCAAAGGACCTTCTATACATTTAGTATAATTTGATTAAATTGTTTTGAGAGAAGATGATGAAAAGGATGGTTTTCTCATACTGGGCTCCAATGTTAAACTATGTTCTGCACTTGAGGCAATGTTTTTTGTCGGATTGAAATGAAATGTGCAATTTTTGTAAAGTACCTTAAGTCATCATTCCTGTAAAGTTAGGTTGAATTTGCTTCAGTGGTTTCAGAAGAGTAAATGAAAATGTGATTTTCCCATAGGGTCCAATGATAAACTATGTTCCGTACTGGCGGCCATGTTTTCTAACGGATTGTAAAGAAATGAGCAATCTTTGTTGAGGACCTTTTATTCATCCTTCCTGTAAAGTTTGGTTGAATTTGCTTCTGCAGTTTCAAAGGAAATGATGAAAATGTGATTTTTCCCATAGGGTCCAATGTTAAAACTAAGTTCCACACTGGCGGCCATGTTTTTTATTGGATCAGAACGAAATGAGTAATCGTTGTAAAGGACCTTCCATTCATCATTCCTGAAAAGTTTGGTTGAATTTACTTCAGTTGTTTCAGAGGAGTAGATGAAAATAGGGTCCTATGTTAAACCATGTTCCATGCTGGCGGCCATGTTTTTCGTCGGATTGGAACGAAATGAGCCATCTTGGTTAAGGACCGTAAGTACATCACTCCTGTAAAGTTCGGTTCAATTGGTTTCAGCCGTTTCAGAGCAGAAGATGAAAATATGATTTTTCCCATAGGGTTCAATGTTAAACTTAAGTTCCGCACTGGCGGCCATGTTTTTTATCGGATGGGAACAAAATGAGCAATCTTTGTAAAGGACCTTCCATACATCATTCCTGTAAAGTTTGATTGAATTTGCTTCTGTTATTTCAGAGGAGTAGATGAAAATGTGATTTTCCCATAGGGTCCTATGTTAAACCATGGTCTGTGCTGGCCGCCATGTTTTTCATCGGATTGGAACGAAATGAGCAATCTTTGTTAAGGACCTTAAGTACATCATTCCTGTAAAGTTTGGTTCAATTTGCTTCAGCCTTTTCAGAGCAGAAGATGAAAATGTGATTTTTCCCATAGGGTCCAATGTTAAACCTAAGTTCCACGCTGGCGGCCATGTTTTTTATTGGATCAAAACGAAATGAGCAATCTTTGTAAAGGACCTTCCATTCATCATTCCTGTAAAGTTTGGTTGAATTTGCTTCAGTGCTTTCAGAGGAGTAGATGCAAATGTGATTTTCCCATAGGGTCCTATCTTAAACCATGTTCCGTATTGGCGGCCATGTTTTTTGTTGGATCGGAACGAAATGAGCCATCTTTGTTTAGGACCTTAAGCACATCATTCCTGTAAAGTTTGGTTCAATTTGCTTCAGACTTTACAGAGCAGAAGATGAAAATGTGATTTTTATATACATGTACCACCTGATAACAAATAAAAAAGCGTTGAAAAAAGAAAAAGTTTAATCTGTCAGATTTCGATACTATGTAAAATGGACGAAAATATAGATTACACCACAAGATCCCGTTCATTACCATATTTTATCCACTAGAGATAGTTAAATTTTAAAATTTTAATTGCGAGGCTTGCCGAGCACTTTAAAATTTTCAAATTTAACTATCGAGAGTGGATAAAATATGGTAATAATCGGGATAAAGTGGTGTAATCTTTTTCTCTAATGATAAATGATAAACGCCGAGAATTGTATTCCGAATAGATATGGCGGGAAATGGCACGGGGCTTTATTCAACATACGTTGAATAAAGAAAATTTATCTAACGGGTCATAACCGGTTTAAAGTTGACGTATCATTAGAGAATACTTTTTACCTGCATAAGAAGTTATATTTTTCATTTATTGCTGCAAAAAAAATGTTTTAATGACTCGTAATCATTTTGTGAAAATATGCCTCAATAAAATTATATGCGAAATTAAAAAAATTAAATAAAATTCACAAAAGCATAAATAAATGCTATAAAACACAGTGAAGTGGAAAAAAATTGGTTCTCCAGCTGTGTTCCACTTATATAATAATTCGGACCATAGATTGCGCATCAGCCTACAGTACACTCCCGTACAAGCCATATCCGGTTTATCCTGGATATGTCAAGGATTTTCCACGTTCTTTAGGCAATAAATTTTTCTTCAAATTTTCACACGAATTCAAACGGATAAAAATAAACATCCGTTACATTTACTCTTCAAAAGAGAATCATAATAATGCAAATTTATATACTACTCATCAGAAAAATTACAGAAACCTGATCCTTGATATATCCTGCAGAACGTCCATATTTTATTGCATTGTAACATTATGAAGTCTCGAGGAACGACAGAATATTGCAACAATCAAATGTTTGCTTAACATTTAAAATCAACATTATATCGAGTATTTCACTACAAATATTCATTTGGTTACAAAACCTTTGATCGCTAATAATATGATTAATACTATAATACATGTTCTCTAAAGCTGAGAATTGATGGAAAGAAGAGGATGACGTGTTACCAATTTTCCCGCGTAAAGTTTACAGATATGTGTTCTTTTCATTATTTTCTTTATTTTACATGACTTTGTGTTATTTATATTACATTAAAATGGATTCGAACTGAAAGGATATTTTGAGATACCCATACGGTAAATTTACCTTAATTGTTGGACTCGAACCAGACCGTATGAGAATAAGCATACGTTAGGACCGTAGGCGTATATTCATAATACTATAACTTTTATTGTTCAATCACATACATAGATATAGGTTGACAATGACTTGAAACAATGAAATAAAACTATGGAAAAAAGAAGACAATACACTACATTTAAGTTTGGAAGTAGACTTTTATGTATGACTTTAGCAACCTTTATTTCATACGGTGCAACATTTAACTATCTGCCCTACTGTCAACAATCTTGATGAGCACTTAAGGATGTTCACTGGTCATGTTTATGTATTTCTGTAAGATTTTCGGACTTCTCTGGTTTTATCCATTTAAAGGCTTCAAAAATCTTTGCCTGGTGACCCCGTTATTTTTTGTCATAATTTAATTTTATACATGTTTTAGAGCAATCTGATAAAATTTCATTTAGTAGGTGTTATTTTATCTCATTCATTATTGGAAAAACATTGCTCATGTTAAATCTATGAAAAATGCAAAGGAGTTCGGTTTCCCGCCATTTTTTGAGACATTTGTATCTAAAAAAATACATCGGTAACCTACCAATTTTTTGGCTTAAGTTACTCTTTTATCAATTTTTTAACAAAAAATCACATTTAATTGAAATCCTTGTTATTTTAAAATTGACCAGCGAACATCCTTAATAAGAAGCATTATGGATGTGCTCTGGTTAGGAGCCAAAATTGTGAAGTATTTAACTTTTTTTCAAACCTTGATTTCTGCAATGTTTTTATCCAATTTATTCAATATATAAAGAAAAATTTATAGGTTGCTGCGCAAATTATTTTGCTACAGATATTTGAAAGTGACAAATTTCAGTACTTTTGCTCATTTTTAGGCATTCTTTGAAAAAAATCTGGCTTAGAGTATTAAACTTTTTCTCATACTTTCTGAAAAGCTGTAAATAGAAGGAATGAACAAATTTCTGTCCCCAAAAAATTATATGTTGGTGTTGTTCCATTTTCATGCTTTTTAGTGGCAATTTCAGAATTTCAATATTCACTAAAATGTAGATTTTCTTGATTTGTGATTTTTTATTGCAGAAATATATAACACTATTTTTAAAAAAGCAAACATAAATCGTAAGTGCAGATTTGTTTTCATAAATTGACTTTTTCTAACCCAACCCCTATTTTGTGAAAATTTGACATGAATCCAACAGCAAATTCGGGCATTAATCTTAAGTTTTAGATTACTCTGAAAGTACTTGATAGAAATGAATAGTTTTTTGACACAATTTAAAAATTAACATAGAATTTGTGAATTCATTCATATTGTGCATAGAATATAAATAATTTTAAAGTTATTTCAAAATGAAATTTCAATGAGACTAAAACATGACCAGAATATATCCTCAATGTTATATTCAGTTAATCTATTCAACGGTTCTCTAGAAAATGATCTTTGTATGCATTTCCCATAGGTTTCAATGTTCAGGTAAGTTTTTGTCCCTGGCTGTCATGTTGGATGACGGATCAACTGAGCACCTAATTACTAATAATTATACATGTACCATGTTTGGTTCAAATGGAAATTGCACTTCTTGAGAAGATCTATCTATGCATTTTCCAATTGGGTCAAATGCAAAATTTAATCCACCTAAAGCGGTCATGTTGGAAGACAGATCGATATCAATGTAACAACACTTTGTCTTAACCTCACAAGAATCATTTATGTCATGCTTTGTATTAATCCATTTATCCGTACTCTAAAAGAATATCTTTGTATGAATTTCCCATCCTGTCCAATGTTTCAAACTTAGTCCTCGCTTGCAGCCATGTTGGATTGTGATCGGCACCAAAGTAACGAAAATGGTCAGCACTTCATTAGCGTTAGTCATGCCATTTTTGGTTTAAATCCATATAGCAATCTTCTAGATGAAGATCATTGTATCTATTTCCCCATAGGGTCCAATGTTAAACTAAGATTTGTCGCTGAAGACCATTTTGGATAATAGACCAGCAGCAACTCCTGATCAACCCCTCATAAGCATAACTCATACCAAGTTTGGTTCAAATTCATTCAGCTGTTCTCTAAAATAAGATCTCTGTATACATTTCCCATAGGGTCCAATGTTTACTTAAGTTCACTGCTTACGGCCATATTGGATGACGGATCAATTAAATAGTTCAGCACTACATAAGCACCACTCATGCTATGTTTCCATAAAGCCAAAATCAATGGTTCTGTAAAGAAGATCTTTGTATGTATTTCGCAATAGGGTCCAATGCCGAGCCAAGTTTTAGATGACAGATTTGCGCAAAAGTAACAACATTAGGTCAGCACCTCAAAAGCATCATTCATGCTATGTTTGGTTTAAATCATATGAGGTTCTCTAGAAGAAAATTTTTGTATGAATTTTCCAATAGCAGCTGACGTTCATGTGGGTTGATAGATCGACACCAAAGTAACAACATTTGGTCTGCACCTAATAAGCATCATTCATATTATGCTTGGTTTAAATCCATTCGGCGCATCTCTAAAAGATCTTTGAATGCATTTCCCCATGGGATTTAATATTAAACTAAATTTTGCTGCTGTTAGCCATGTTTGATGATAATCGGAACCAAATTAAAATCACTTTGTCAGCACTTATAAGCATCATTCATGCCAACTTTGGCTAAAATCAATTTAGCAATTCTCGAGAAGAAGATCTTCGTATGCATTTTCCCATAAGGTCTAATGTTAAACTTAGTTCACCGCTGGCTGCCATGTTTGATGACAGATCGGCACCAAGTAACACCACTTGGTAAGCACCTCACGAACATCATTCATGATATGTTTAGTTTATATCCATTCAATGGTTCTCCAGTTGAAGATCTTTGCATGCATTTCTCCATAGGATCCAATGTTAAACTAAATTTAGACGTTTGCGGCCATGTTGGATCGCCGATCGGCACCAAAGTAACAACAGTTGGTCAGCACTACATAGTATCATTCATGCTATAGTTGCATATAACTCATTCAGCGGTTCTCTAGAAGAGGATCTTTGTATGTATTTCCCAATAGGTCCAGACCAATATTTAAGTAAGTTTCGCTGCTTGCGGCCGTGTTTGATGACAGATCGGCACCAAAGTAACAATATTTGGCAAGCACTTCATAGGCATCATTCAAATTATGTCTGGTTAAAATTCATTCAGCAGTTCTCTCGAAGAAGATCTTTGCATGCATTTATCAAACGGGTTAAATGTTGAAATAAATTTCGTTGCTGGCGGCAATGTTTGATGACGGATCGGCACAAAAGTAAAAGCACTTGGTCAGTACCGCATTAGCATCATTCATGCCAGCTTTAGTATTTTCATTCAGCAGTTCTCTAGTAGATCTTTGTATGAATCTCCCCAATGGATCCAATGCTATACTTTTAGTTTTGTCGCTGGCGGCCATGTTGGATAACACTAAAGAAACAACACCTGGTCAGCATCTACCAAGCATCATTCATTCCAAGTGTGGTTCTAATCCATTCAGTGGTTCTCAAGGAGTTCTTAGCAGAAAAATTCAATTTTCACTTAAGTGTGCGACTGGCGGACATGTTGGATGACGGATAAGCACTAAAGTAACAACACTAAGGCAGCACCTAATAAGCATCAATGCCAAGTTTGGTTCATATCCATTCAGTCGTTGTCACGAGGAAGTTCTTTAAAGCAAACGTTTACGACAGACGGACGAAAACCGAACGACAGACGAAAAGTAATGGCAAAAGATTACGCTGACTAAGCCAAGTAAGCTAAACATGTATACGTGTTGGAAATATCAAGTCAGAGGCTCCCAGGAGCCAGAATCGCTCAGCTGGCTTTCAGTTGCCAAAATCAAGCTCACATTGTAAGTTATAAAGTTGAACTTCTGTCTTTTAAACTTTGGTAGCTCGAATACCACTAATATCTTGAACTGTATTTTAAGTCTGATCATATTTTACTATATTTCTTTGGTTTTTTTTTTTGTTTTTTTTTTTTGTTTTGTTTTGTTTTGTTTTTTTTTGTTTTGTTTTGTCTTTTTTTTGTTTTTGTTTTTGTTTTTTTTTTTTTTTNAGTTGAGACATTATTTTGTAAATGGCGGTCAACGACAATTTTTAACAACATAATTTTAAGTTACGACATTAATATCTACTTGAAATCCAATATCTATTTGGAAACCAAATTTCATTGAAATCGGACAATGTTGAATTTTCCCGCCTTTTTTGGCAGCCATTTTGCAATGGCGGTCAACAGACAATTTTCAAATCCGCTTTTTATGTCGCAACATCAATATCTATTTGGAAACAAAATTTCATTGAAATCAGAAAATGTTGAATTTTTCCTCCTTTTTTAGCAGCCATTTAAAAGTGGCAGTCAACAGACAATTTTTAACACCGGTATTTAAATAGCGACATCAATATCCACTTGGAAACCAAATTTCATTGAAATCGGACAATGTTGAATTTTACCGCCTTTTTGGTGGCCATTTTAAAAATGGCGGTCAACGATCTGTTTTAGCATCGGCTTTGAATTTGTAACATCAATGTCTGTTTGTAAACCAAATTTCATTGAAATCGGACAATGTTGAATTTTCCAACCTTTTACGGCGGACATTTTAAAGATGGTAGTCAACGAACAATTTTTAAATCCGGTTTTGAAGTCGCAACATCAACATCTATTTAGAAACCAACTTTCATTGAAATCGGACAATCTTGAATTTTTCCGCCCTTTTTAACGGGCATTTTGAAAATGGTGATCAACGAACAATATTTAACGTCGGTTTTGAAGCTGTGACATCAAAACCTATTTGGAAACCAATTTTCATTTAATTAGGATAATTTTGAATTTTCCCGCCTTTTGGCGACCATTTTGAAAGTCGCGGTCAAGGAACACTTTTAAACACAAGTTTTGAAGTCGCAACATTATATAATATCTATTTGGAAACCAAATTTCACTGAAATCGAACAATGTTGAATTCTTCTGCTTTTTTTTGGCGGCCATTTTGAAAATGGCGGTCAACAAATACAAGTTTTGAAGCGCCACAGCATGGCAAACATTTTATCAATTTACACTTAACCTTCATCTTCTACAGTTTTGGAAATAAAAGACGAAACATATGAAAATTTAAAAATTCCGTGAAAAAAGGGCAATTACTCCTACAAGAGTTTTTGGAATATCCTCAAAATTTCAGAATGGGTAGATCTTGATATGCTGAACCTTATTGCATTTTACACTTGACCTCTATCTGTTACACTTTTTGAAATAAAAAATAAAAGTTGCAAAAATTTGAAAAATTTACGAAAAAGGGCTATAACTCCGAGACTTGTTTTCAGATTTTCTTCAAATTTGTCTGATTTTTGATATCCGTAATGGTTTTCGAGTTATTGGCCAAAAACTGCTATTTACCCCTATGTTCTATTTTAGCAATGGCGGCCATGTTGTTTGACCAGCCGAGTAATCGAACACAATTTTGAAACTGCATTCCCTTGTGATGCTTCAGGCCAAGTTTGGTTACAATTGGCTCAGCATTTTCAGAGTAGAAGATTTTTAAAATTGTTGACGGACGACGGACGGCGGTCGGACAGACGGACGACGGACGCAAAGTGATGGTAAAAGCTCATATGGCCTTTCAGACCAGGTGAGCTAAAAACGTTTTGTCAAAAATTATCATAATGCTCCAAAGTTATTGGAATTTGGAGATTCCATGTCGCGTTGTTTAATATTAGTTCTATATTTCATTCAATGATAAATATGTCATATCAGATTGATTGCTATTCTACCTAAAACGCCACTAATGCGAAGAAGTTATTTAGAATACTAAGAAATAATATAAAATACCAAATTCACCTCATGCTTTAAAACTTTGGCATGCAGTATTACATCAAAGCAACTAAAGATAGCTTAATTACATAAAATCAAAGTTCACGGCGACATGGCAAAAACTAGTATGCCCAACAAACAAAGAGGCGAAATATCAATAACATTTGTTCAAAACTACATCCCTCTCATTGTGACCGGTCTTTAATTCGAGGTTGACATTAGCGCGCTGGACAGGTAGACATGTCCTGCGTCGGGGATTTGAATATTGATCACATTATGAGCATTAATGTTCCTATTGATCCTATTTTTAATCAGTTCTCTATCACGGGGCCTTATCTACTCGTACAAAATGTGGGTTAATACGCGAATACGTAAAAAAAAATTGTTGGGTGAAAAAATATTTTCCATATAAAAACCGTTTTCATTATTTAATTCAATCAAACCTAAAAATGTCGCTAAACGCATTCAACGTAAAATTTGATTTTTAAACGAACTTGCCATACCGGGTTTTTTTACTTTCCATTGATTGAAGCTTGAAACCTGCACAAAAGAGATATTGGTCCATTTAAAAGCTGAAGACGACTACATATTTCACTTCTGTAGATAGCTGCAGCTAAATGAGGGGATAAGAGTGCATGTAATGCTTTTTTGTTTTTCAAAAATGTGAATTTAAACAGTTAAAATGGAGTAAAAATTGTTATGAGACAGTAAACAAATCAAATAAGAACATTTATGTGACTATTGTGAAGCTAGCCCACAATAAGCCTGCCAACAATAAGAAAGGCTACGTTCGGTCAATTTCTTGCAAAATTTGTATACAGATCAATAAAAATGATAAAAGAATGAAGATTTTAATTAAAATAAGGGTAGATATATGTTCTATTTAAGAAATGGATTATTGCAAGCGGGCTCTATGCGAATTAGAACATGGGCAGACCTTATATTTGTCAATATTTTATACCGAGCGACAGCGAGGTATAAAATGAAGACAAATATAAGGTCTGACCATGTTCTAATTCGCATAGAGCCCAATTGCAATAATCTATTTCGATTCTAATATATTTAACAAGAGTTTTGAACATTCGAAGCGGCTCTTAGAGGTCAATAATGGGTTTAGTACTAGAATTGAAACATGTCGGAAAAATGCACACAACTACACATAAATGGACATGGAGAAATCTATATTCGTTGTTTTATTAATACAAGTGGTTCATAAGCTTATGAATTAATACAAATAATCTGTTATAAAACATATAAAATACGGATATTTTTAAATCGAAGCGTGTAAAAGTGTGAGCTAGTGGTAGTTCCGATTTATATGACTGCTTTGTTATGTTATTTTTGAAGCCAAAAAAAAAAGGAAAAGAAAAGGAATTAAACTCATATTTATAATTTTATTAACGTTAAAAATTAAAAATTTCAAATTTAAATCGTAGAGCATGATATGCAACACAGATAAGATTTCATAACAACAACACATTCGTTGCTAGGTTACGGTTATGTCAATTTCAGTTCCGAGTCTTAAATTTAGTAACTGTTGTAAATTTCTATTATTGTCATTATTTGATGTGAATTTTTGGGTGATTCATTTTTTAAAACTTTATTTACACAAAATAAAATGAATATTGAGTCAATAAAATGAACATTGTACATTACGAATGTCCTTCTGTAAAAAAAATTACGCATGTGCTAAAAAATATTGTTGGAATTAGTACATAGCTTTGTTTCCAAAGCGAAAGAAGACAGTCATATTAGAATGATTCTGATATGGTGCTCTCTTGGAGGTCCGCGTTATGACTCATTCTATTTATAATTACGAATTTTATAATTTAATGATGTCTTCGTTTCATTCTACAGGACAGATTCTTTTTAAAATCGTGAATAACATGGTGTAATTATGTAAAAAATGTTATTATGTACAAATTAACAAATTTTTACTTTATTGTCGTCTTCTTTTGAAGGTCAACTGTCCAAATACAAAGAAAGGAACACACATAAGTTTATCAAAGAAATTAAAAATGCGCATACTATTTGCTTTCACAAAATGTTTAATGTAACTCAGAGGAATTTTTTTTTTATTTTTCAGAGAGGAAAAAGGTGGGGGCGGGGGTTGCGCGATTTTGTTTATAAATAACTTAATCTTGGTGCCAGTGAAAATAAATATTCTAATCCTACTTGACATGAAAATAAATAATTTAATTTTGATTTGAGGAATAAACTTTTTTATTGAAAATACAAATAGATAATTTTATGTGACATTTGGTGTAAAACAATAATTTGCTAAAAATTTTCGTAAAAATACACTTTCTAGGCAAAATCACCCCAAGCCCACCCCTCTGAACATCAAATGGCTGTCCTAAAAATATCCGTGAGGCACGAAAATAAAACTATACAAAATAGTGCAAAACAGTAAATCACTGTTTCACCATCTACAGGAGGGTACCCTAGGTTCGTATAGTGAAAACGGCAATTTGGACCAACTTTGGCAATGTTGGCTGGACCTTTCTAGGGGCTTCGCAAAGTTGGGCCTTACAGGGCAGGTAGGTACATGTAATATCCTGTAAGGCCCGACTTTGCGAAGCTCCTTGCAAGGTCCAGCCCACATTAGCCAATTTGGTCCAAATCGGTATTTTGCGATGTAGGGTACCCTATATGGAACTGCGTCCGAATTTGTCGTACGGGTCTAGGGATCATACGCTGTAGCTCGATCAAAAGGTATTACATGTACCTACCTGCCCTTTAAGGCCCAACGTTTCGAAGCCCCTAGAAAGGTCTAGCCGACATTACCAAAGTTGGTCCAAATTGCCGTTTTCACTATGAGAACCCAGTGTACCCTCCTGTAGATGGTGTAACAATGATTTACTCCTTTGACTTTAGGGTAAAATGGTAGTCTTAATTATTTCACAAAAATGCCTCCATGTGAGCATCATTAATTTTGGCATTTTTCTTTATTATCTCCCCTTAATGGCCAATAGTATTTAATATATCAATACTCCGATACAGATTTATCTGGATGGAATGTGTGATTATGGATTTCATTCCTTTTATTATTTGAAATAAATAGCAGCCTCACATTACATGCAGTTAAGATACAATACATTATGTTCAATTTTTTGCACCAATTTTTATAGCACTATTTTCGTGCCCCACGGATATTTTACGACAGCCATTTGATGTTCAGAGGGCTTGGGCTTTGGGTGATTTTGCCTAGAAAATGTATTTTTTAAAGCAAATCTTGAGTAAATTATTTATTTACACCAAATGTCACATAAAATTATCTATTTGTATTTTCAACAAAAAAATTTATTCTTCAAATCAAAATTAAATTATTTATTTACAATATCTAAATTTTTGTAAATTTTGTTGAAAACTAAGGAGTATCTCCCTCATGCAAAGCTCTGTCCTTAGCTGATTTTGGCTTTACATTTAGATCATATTGGTTATTTGTTCTCTATCATTTTTTTAACATTTTTGAGTTATGGTCTTCCAAACGTTTAGATTTTATCTGCACTGGGGAGACATGGGTTGTCGAAATGCGCATATGCAGAAATTAAATTCACAGTGACTTCGGTATTTAGTTATTTACACCAAATGTCACATAAAATTATTTATTTGTATACTACTCAACAAAAGAAACGATACACAGATTTTATCAATATCAACATTTAAATTTCCAGCAGAGAATTTTTGCACGTAAGAATTAACTTTATGCCCAAAAATGTCTCTTAAAATTCTGAACCCTCTACGGTCACGGTCAAGGTCATTATCCGGAATTTCTTTTTGCAGACCTAAATAGTGAGAATGTCTATATTTTCTTTTAACCAAACCATCACATTATCGAACCGGCTGACTTCCAAATTCTGTTGTTATGTCGATCATGGATTCCTCAGGCCTACTTTCCGATTTCAACTTCCGTTCTCATAAGTGTAAAAGCGTGTTACGCGATGTTGACGTTGTGACGTCTCACAGGCCCCGCTGTCACGTGATAAATCATTTGATGGGCACATTTGCTTCAGATTAATCAAAAGTCCTTAGTTTGTTCTTCTTTTCGCATAACGATTAATTGAGAGTGCAAAAATCAAGATCGAAGGTCTGATCGCGATAATTCATTGTTCACGTTGATTTTGGATTGAACGGGGCATCGAAATGAGACATTGTTTTCAACTTTTTGAAATGGCAAACTGTTAACCTGATGAAGTGTCCCGATTATTGACATCAAACAATTTAAATCATCCGTCCGTTAACGGCAAACTCGATCATAGGGCGAAAAAATTCCATTCCGGATTTTCATCGCATCCGTTTCGGAATTGATCTAAAAATGGAATAAACAAATGTGTTTTGGCGTTGAATACATTATTACACTAAAATAAAAACTTTAAATTGCGAAATACAAAAATATTTACAAAATAAACTGTGTATCGTTTCTTTTGTTGAGTAGTATATTTTCAACAAAAAATTTTATTCTTCAAATCAAAATTAAATTATTTATTTTCATGTCAAGTAGGATTAGAATATTTAATTTACAAAATCGCGCAACACTCCAACCTCCTCTCTGAAAAATAAAAAAAATATTCCTCTTAGTAACATTGAACATTTTGTGAAAGCGAATAGTATGCGCGTTTTTTTAACTTCTTTGATAAACTTATGTGTGTTCCTTTCTTTGTATTTGAACAGTTTACCTTCATAAGAAAACGACAATAAAGTAAAAATCTGGTAAATCAATCTTACTTATTTTGTACATAATAACATTTTTTACATAATAACACCACGTTATTCACGATTTTAAAAAGAATCTGTCTTGTCGAATGAAACGAAGACACCATTAAATATAAAATTCGTAATTATAAATAGAACGAGTCAAAGCGCGGACCTCCAAGAGAGCACCATATCAGCTGGTTCAATTAAGAATCAATAGAACATGTATCTACCCTTATTATACCCCCGCTAGAAAAGTGGGGGTATATAGTGATGGGGGTGTCCGTCCGTCCGTCCGTCCAACCGTCCTTCCGTCCGTCCGTCCGTCCTTCCGTCCGTCTTTCCGTCCGTTCGTCCGTCCGTTACACCTGAGGGTGCCCATCTCTTATCCGCTACTCCTTTATAACCACTGAACAGATTTTTATGAAACTTTGACACAGTCTTTATGACATAACGGAGATGTGCACCTCCTATTGATTGATTTTTGGGGTTTGCCATAGCAAAACATGGACTTAGTCATTACGTTACAAATGGGTACCCATCTCTTATCCTCTACTCCTCATGAACCACTGAATAGATTTTCATGAAACTTTAACACAGTCTTTATGACATAATGTAGATGTGCATCTCTTATTTCAGAATTCGATTTGATCGATTTTTGGGGTTTCCCATAGCAAAACAAGGACTTAGCCATTACATTATAAGTTGGTAACCATCTCTTATCCGCTACTCCTCAAGAACCACTGAATAGATTTTCATGAAACTCTAACACAGTCTTGATAACAAAATGCTGATGTGCAACTCCTATTTCAGAATTTGATTTGATTGATTTTTGGGGTTTCCCATAGCAAAACATATACTTAGCCATTACATTACAAGTGGGTACCCGTCTCTTATCCGCTACTCCTCAAGAGCCACTGAATAGATTTTCATGAAACTTTAACACAGTCTTGATGACATAATGTAGATGTGTACCTCCTATTTCAGAATTTGATTTGATTGATTTTTGGGGTTTCCAATAGCAAAACATGTACTTAGCCATTACGTTACAAGTTGGTACCCATCTCTTATCCTCTACTCCTCCTGAACCACTGAATAGATTGTCATGAAACTTTAACACAGTCTTTATGACACAATGTAGATGTGCATCTCTTATTTCAGAATTTGATTTGATTGATTTTTGGGGTTTCCAATAGTAAAACATGTACTTAGCCATTACATTACAAGTGGGTACCCATCTCTTAACCTCTGCTCCTTCTGAACCACTGAATAGATTTTCATGAAACTTTAACACAGTCTATATGACATAATGTAGATGTGCACCTCCTATTTCAGAATTTGATATGATTGATTTTTGGGGTTCCCATAGCAAAACAAGGACTTAGCCATTACATTACAAGTGGGTAACCGTCTCTTATCCGCTACTCCTCAAGAACCACTGAATAGATTTTTATGAAACTCTAACACAGTCTTGATAACATATTGCTGCTGTGCAACTCCTATTTCAGAATTTGATGTGATTGATTTTTTGGGTTTCCCATAGCAAAACATGTACTTAGCCATTACATTGCAAGAGGGAACCCGTCTCTTATCCGCTACTCCTCAAGAACCACTGAATAGATTTTCTTGAAACTCTAACACAGTCTTGATGACATAATGTAGATGTGCACCTCCTATTTAAGAATTTGATTTGGTTTGGGGTTTCCCATAGCAAAACAAGGACTTAGCCGTTACATTACAAGTGGGTAACCGTCTCTTATCCGCTACTCCTCAAGAACCACTGAATAGATTTTCATGAAACTCTAACACAGTCGTTATAACATAATGCTAATGTTCAACTCCTCTTTCAGAATTTGATTTGATTGATTTTTGGGGTTTTCCCATAGCAAAACATATACTTAGCTATTACATTATAAGTGGGTAACCGTCTCTTATCCGCTACTCCTCAAGAGCCACTGAATAGATTTTCATGAAACTTTAACACAGTCTTGATGACATAATGTAGATGTGCACCTCCTATTTCAGAATTTGATTTGATTGATTTTTTGGGTTTCCAATAGCAAAACATGTACTTAGCGATTACGTTACAAGTGGGTACCCATCTCTTATTCTCTACTCCTCCTAACCACTGAATAGATTGTCATGAAACTTTAACACAGTCTTTATGACACAATGTAAATGTGCATCTCTTATTTCAGAATTTGATTTGATTGATTTTTGGGGTTTCCCATAGCAAAAAATGGACTTAGACATTACATTACAAGTTGGAACCCATCTCTTATCCTCTACTCCTCCTGAACCACTGAATAGATTTTCATGAAACTTTAACACAGTCTTTAGGACATAATGTAGATGTGCACCTCCTATTTCAGAATTTGATTTGATTGATTTTTGGGTTTTCCCATAGCAAAACAAGGACTTAGCCATTACATTACAAGTGGGTAACCGTCATTTCTGAAGCGGGTTTGTCTACATATTTTGGTACTCATCCACAATGAAATTACATATTTCGGGAATCACCTAAAATGTTTTTCGGGCAGATTAGGCCATGTGCTATCAGCTTTTACATACATTTCGGTTCAGGGAATTCCTAATGTTTTGATTTGATCTGCACTGAAGAGGCACAAGTTGTCGAAACGCGTATATGCAAAATTTAAATTCAGTTACTTCGGTATTTTATTATTAAAGTAGACATGTTGACACGAATCAAAAGATGTAATCAATCAAATACAAATCAGTAACAAATAAAATGGTAGGTAACCAACGTTCGATTACGAATCGTCGCCAACTTAATCTTGTTTATAGACTCATAAGCATCACTGACGTCAAGTTAGGTTCTCAAGACCAAGTTTTTTTTTTGAGAAATTATGACCGACGTCAACATGCGAACTGATGGAAAATTATAGCCCTGGCGCATCTAGGTGAAATCAAGCTAGTTTTCTCTTTAAAATTAAAAGTTTTATTTTTAATTCTTGAAGAAGTCAAACTGATTCCATTCATTGTTATATCTTAGACGTTACCAGATTCTTAAACCAGACGAAACCGTAATCACTAAACCCGATTCTTTTTTTCCCTTTTATCGACTGTTTACCAATATCAAAATAAAACAATTAATAAGTCCAGTGAAGTTTAGACAGAAATTAAACTGCTCATATGGAATGAACAAAAATAATTTCTTTTTCCGAGAAAATATAATTATTTCAAAAATGTGTGTGAAGTGATTAATTCCGGATACGGGGAGTTATTGAAATCTACTTTGTCAAAAGGCAAAATAGTAAAACTGTAGTGCGCAATAATTTTTACATAAAAACTGATTTAGAATTAACCAAAAACATTTAAACAGAATACCGTATACGTGAACTGTATCTTTACATTATGTAGTTTACTCAAAATTGTCGTCTGTAATTATCTTGATGCATAGAAAACATTGTGACGAAACATTTTTAGTCGGTTTGGTTTACCAGAGTGGTATGAGAATGTTTACGAAACTTTTCATTAGAACATAATACGCAATATTTAAAAGTATTTTTTACGAAAAGATAATACTTTCAAAAAATGGTTTAAGTGGCAGTATACAGTTTCAGTCACAATCTCTAATCCCCCCCCCCCAATTATAGAATAATCAAAATGGAGTTTGATTGGTTGTTGTGAGAGAATTTATAAATTGACACAAAATTCTTAATAAATATTTGTTCTCTATCAGTTTTTAAACATTTTTGAGTTTATGGTCTTCCAAACGTTTTGGTTTTATCTGCACTGAAGAGACATAATTAGTTGTCGAAATGAGCATATGCAGAATTCAAATTCACAGTTACTTCGGTATTTAGTTATTTGAAACAACGGCAGTAGAATACCGAAGGAACAAGGGAAGCGATGACTACAAAAATCGAAGTCCAAAGACATGGCAGAAACGGTAACAGATAAAAACAAAGACAAAACAAGGACGTGAGACAGCTACAATGCACGGAAATAAAAAGATAACATCAAGAACTAAGGCACTCATAGTGTGAACTCCCATGAAAACCGGGAGTGACATCAGGTGCTCCGGAAGGGTAAGCATGTCCTGCTCCGCTAGCGGCACCCGTCACACTATCAGTGAGTCAATCCGGGGTTGAGTCAAATCCGGTTATGTCAAATCCGTGAAGACGTGAAATTTAGCTGAAAATGTCCGTTTTCATTTGGGACACAGACACGTCATATCTGTCAATGATGTCATGGTGACGGCCATAGAATTTCTGAAGGGATGAAAGTAACAAAGGCTGAACAAATCCCTGACTAAGCAGCTTTTGGGACAGTGTTTTTGCTCTAACTAAAAAGTCACTGTATAAACTGCATGCCCGACAGTAACGAATCAACTGTGAAATGTACACTCCATAGGCTGGAGAGGCAGGTATATTGCTGCTCAGAAAGGGAAAGTTCACAATTGGGAAGTTAAAATCATCACGTTTGTCATACAGCTTAGATTTCAAACGTCCCTTTTCGTCAATGTAAATTAAAAGATCTAAATACGAAAGTGACTTTCTGTCTTTCCATTTTGATTTACAATAAGTGTTGTTTAGAGGCTTTAAGGAAGGTCAAATGTAGGGGGTTAATAATTGTGCCGTTTGAGAAATAATGCTAACATACCAGTCCGACTTTGAACAAAATTTACTATAAAAACTTCATGGAAGGGACCCCTATTGGTGTTGGTATTTTTGGTCTAGAGCAAAGTACTTAAGAATTTTTACCAGGACTATTTGCTATCATTTGCAGGAAACATACATCGGGATGCCGAAATGCTAAAAAATACATGTATTTTTGTACCTTGTCTACCACCCCCTACTGTTTTATAATGTGTACAGGAAAAAAAGAGTGAAATGATCAGCTTTTAGGCATTAAATATGAAGACCTTCCATGTAACAACGGCAGTAGAATACCGAAGGAACAAAGCACAAGATTACACAAACCAAAGTCCAGAGACAAGGCAAAAGCAAGAACACAAAAAGATGGAAGACCAAAGACACCACATGCCCACAAAACACACGAATATTACATATACAACACAAAAAACTAAACCACTAACAGTGTGAACTCTCAATAAACAAGAGTGACATCAGGTGTTCCGGAAGGGCAAGCTTGCCCAGCCCCGCGCACAGCACCCGTCACACTGTCAGTGGGTCAATCCAGGGCAAAGTCAAAACCGGTAATGTCAAATCCGGGAAGACGCGAATCCAGCTGAAAATGTCAGTTTTTATTTGTGACACTGACATTTCATATCTATCTATGATGTCGTGGTGACGGCCACAGAATTTCTGAAGGGACGAAAGTAACAAAGACTGAACATATCCCTGACTCAGCAGTTTTTGTGACAGTGCTTTTGCCCTTTCCACAAAGTCACTGTATGTACTGCACGCTCTACAGTAACGAATTAATTGGGAAATATATACTCAATATGCTGGGGATGCAGATACATTGCTGCAGGGAAAGGGAAAACTTACAATTGGAAAGTCAAAATCATCACGTTGTCATATAATCTAGATTTCAGACTTCCATGTTCGTCAATGTATAACAAAAGGTCAAGGTATGAAGCAGAATCGGCTGTATCGGTTGTCTCTTTAATTTCAAGTTCATTGGGGTAGATACGATGTAAATATTCTTTAAATCTTGGGTCATTAAGAGAAAGTACATCGTCTATATATCTGAAGCTGAAATTAAAAGTATGGGTTAGTTGTTTTTGTTTCTGTTGTATCAGCCCTTGTAAAAACTTTGCTTCATACGAAAAAAGGAAAAGGTCAGCTAAAAGTGGCGCACAATTTGTTCCCATGGGAATCCCTATTGTCTGCCGAAAAACACGGCCTCCACATTCAACAAAAATGTTGTCGATCAAAAACTCAAGCATCTTAATCACGTCATTTTCACTGTATTTCTTGTTTGACTCAGTGTGGTTCTTTACAAAATATGTTTTATCTTTTCCTATTACCAGATAGGAATACCAACGTTCTCCGTTTTTGGTACAGAAACATTGATGTATCAGATTGGAAATTACTGTTTTAAGTTTATTATGGGGAAGAGTTGTATAAAGAGTAGAAAAATCAAAAGTTTGAATGCTATTGCAGTATCCGAGACTGTTTGAGGAGAGCTGTTCAAGGAGATCTTTGGAATTTTTAAGAATCCACATCTGATTCATGCCGCTCGTGGAATAGGCTTTTTCGCAGTAGCTTTTTAGACAATCTCTAACTGCAGTCAGTAAAGTGGTAAGGAGTTTGAATAATGGCTTAGTGGTGCATCTGGCAGATCCTGCAATGAATCTCTGTTTGTAGGATTCTTGTGAAGCTTAGGCACCCAGTAAATATAAGGGAGATAACTGTTATTCTCATCAACTTTGATACCGAATGATGCTAACACAGAAGTGTGATTTGTGATTATCTCGTCCCTTGATAATGTAGTTGGGGAATAAGTAGGATTGCCAGATGAAGTGTCAATACCCATCTCCTTAACAAGACAGTCTAAATAGTGTTTCTTGCATACAAACACAATATTGTTAGAAGCTTTGTCTGCAGGAACTATGACGTATTTTTCCTGGAGGTTTGTCAATGTTTTAGCAAAAAGAGGATCATCAAATATGCTGGGCGTTCTTGTTTTCATAGATGTTTTCAAGCGCCGGATACGATTCATGATTAATGACTTAATCGACCTGATCCAGTCTGACAATGTCTCCACATCTTCTTTTTCTTTCTTCGCCCACATTCTGGCATAGTCTTCAACTGCATCCATCATAATTTTGAAGTTATATTTCCAGTAAATAGCTTTACATGCATTCGTTTTTAATAAACTTGTTTAAATCACTGTTTTAAAAATGTCGAACCGACTGCGGCAAATTTTATCATTTTTCGCTGAAAAACTGTCATCTGCTACCTTGAAGAACACGAAAAATTTAGAAGCAATGTGTAGATGTCCAAAAATATCTTAAATCACTTTTTTCATACATATAAAGTTAAAAATTATCCACCATGGCAATATTGCTTATGTTAATCTTCAAGTTTAGAAATATTGGTTGGCATAAGAAAGATTACCCTTTTCATTGATTTTCAAAATTTTATCGATGAGGTTTATGTTTTCTTTTAATAGGTAACAAACCCTTTAAAACAGATTTCTAGTTGTTTTTTTTTTAAGTTAAGTATATGCATTAGTACATTTATAGCACTGTAAATAGATCATTTTTGTTCTAATTCAGCAAAGATAAGCCTCCCTTAGGCCTGAACTTATATACTCTTTGACGACTTTTTCAGGTCTATATTTAATCAGTCAAATAACCATCTGAGAGTCACCGTTGAAACTTGTCGACTGTATTTTAAGTGTATCTGTAGACTTGGCAGAAGATTTAGACCTCACTGGCTTTGTCACGGGGCTTCTATGTAAAGCTTGTAAAGCTCTTTACTTGCATAGATCTATTACTTCTTTTAGGCTACTGATATTAAAATCACTATAATTTAACAATACAGTCATTGCATGCCTCAAACTAGTTTTGACAACTGAAAAAGTGTAGCATATCTTTACTAAACACTTTTGATTCAATAGAAAGTGGATTAATTAACAAAATTATGAAACAAAGATGAAAAAGGGTGAAAATATTGCCGTAAAGAAGCCCGCCAAGTTGTTTGAGATAATGAGTTCTGAGTTTCTATCCCAACCTTGGTCTTGATTTGCCTAGTAAACTTAGATACTGCCATTTAGATTCAAATTTATTAACAATTGCCTGTTTTTCAACACTGATTATATATAAAAAACAAATTTTGAAATCACCATCTCATGTTCCAATTCTGTTATTACAAGTCCGACATAGAAGACCGATAGCAAAAGTTGTTTTATTGGAAGAAGAAGGTGAATAGAACTTTAATTAATATGATAAATTGTTAGAAGATTGGAACCATGCTATCAAAATCCAAATACAAACACATTTGTACAAGTTAAAGGTAGCAGTGTACAGTTTCGGTTACAATCTCTCATTTCCCATCCCCAAATTATAGAATTATCAAAATAAAGGGAATTTTATTGGTTGTTGTGAGAGGATAAATAAACTGACTAAAAATTCTTAATAAATATTTTAAAGTGACTTTCTGTCAGTCCATTTTGATTTACAATAAGTGTTGTTTAGAGGCTTTTATGAAGATCAAATGTAGGGGTTAATAATTGTGCCGTTTGAGAAATAATGTAAACATACCAGCCCGACTTCGAACAAAATTTAATATAAACCTTCATGGAAGGAACCCCTGTTGCTGTTGGTATTTTTGGTCTAGGAGCAAAGTACTTATGAAATTCTAACAGGACTATTGGCTATCATTTGAAGGAAACATGCATCGGGATGCCGAAATGCTCCAAAAATACATGTATTGTTGTACCTTGTCTACCACCCTACTGTTTTATAATGTGTACAGGAAAAAAGAGAGTGAAATGATCAGCTTTTAAGGCATGAAATATGAAGATCTTCTTCCATGTAAATAGCTTTACATGCATTCGTTTTTATATACTTGTTTAAATCACTGTTTTAAAAATTTGGGAACCGACTGCGGCAATTTTATCATTTTTCGATGAAAACCTGTCATCTGCAACCTTTGTAGTGTAGAGTATTCTTTAAATATTTATTCAAAATTCTGTGCAGAAATAAGTAAAAAAGAAGTAAAAGCAGCGGTATAAAAATCTATATCTAAGGATTGGAACAAACTTTACATGGACATTAACATACATGTTTGTACATTATAGTTTAAATAAGATTGCTGCATTTCCTTTGGATAACATTATGCAGGTTGTAATCAGGAATATCACCCTTTTTTGACAGTCACGTGGTATATTTGAAGTAGGGAGACGCATTGTCATGAAACGTTTTCTTTGTTTGTTTTGATAGTCAACCTTGTCATGTATTTATAAGTATTCACGACAAGGAATTATTTCGTAGGTGCCAGAAAACATATTTACAAATTCTCTTTAACTTCGAGATATTGCTTTGCATTTAAATCTCACTGGGGAATGGACGAATCCAAGTTTCCCTTTTACTGGAGGTGCCATTTCGCCATCTGCTGGAAAAAACTCATATCGCTGTATGAGGGTCGTCAAATAAAGAAATAATTCCATTCTAGCCAATTTTTCTCCAAGACATACTCGTCGTCCTGAAAATAATATTAATCTGTTTAAAAACCTCTTATACACTACTAGTTCTTAATTATAATGAATACAGAATATCAAAATTGAACATGTTACTATACTTAGTCATATAATTATTTCAATACTGATTCTGTAGTTTGTACAACGATTTTGTCAACAGTATCAAAGACTTATATATTAAGGGTTAGTTCTGTCAATGTACAGAAGTTTTACGGTTGTCACCATGTTTTGACAAACTGCTACAATGTTTCTTTTTCCTAAATGAAAATATATATCTTTGGGTAGATCTAGAGTTTATAACCGGACTTACAAACACCGACTGTGCCAAAAACCGCACTTTTCCCTGGCAGTGTGACGGGTCCCTCACGTGGAGTAGATCACGCTAACCCTTTTGAAGCCCCTCACCTCAGTGGTTCAAACTGCTAGTGCTTTAGTTTTGTTGTAGCGTTCTTGTTCATTTTCGTTTATTTGTTTTGTCTTTGTCATGCAGTGATTTTTGATTTTTGATTTTGGAATTCCCCCTTCCATAATTTTTGCTTCGGTATTCGTTTGCCGATGTATATATAAATAAGAAAATCAGAAACATTTTCGCATCAATGAATTTATTGGTTTTTTTTTAATAGATAAAAGAAAAACGTTACGTCAGAAAATAAAATATCTATAGTAACATGCCTAATCACCGATTTAAATATATATATATAATACCAATAAAAAGAAAATGAAAAATGCTAAGAAACAGAGTAAACATAAGTCACAGAACTTTGTTTCTGTGACTTGATGAATACACCTGTAAAATACAAAGGATATACAAATAGTTTAAGTTTAAAATGAAGAAAAAACATTGAATAGTTTAAAAGATCTTTTCACAAAACAAATTATATCGATATAAATAAAAATTTCCTCATAAATGTTTCTATATATAAAATAAAACAAAATATGATTTCATGTTTGAAAAGTGAAATTCAACCAAGTAGGCACATGCCAAGGTCAAGGTCACAAGGTCAAATAATTTGGTATCAACTGAAAGGCCTTTCTTAAATGAATACACATGCAAAATATGACACTACTATCACTTACCATCAAAAGATATACTCAATATTAAAGTTTTAAAGCAGTTGTTCACATACCAAGGTCACATTGTCAAATATTCTATTATCAATCTAAAGGTCTTGCCACAAGAAATGCACTCGTAAAATACAAAAGCCATATCACTTACCATTCAAAAGATATATCCAATGTAAAAGTTTATAATTTTCTTCAAAAGGTTCATCAGATGCCAAGGTCAAGGTCACGAGTTCAAAACTTTTTATCGTTGGAAAGGTCTTGTCACATTGAATAAACATGCAAAATTTGAAAATCCATCTCTTACCATTCAAAAGATATGCCCACTGTAAAAAAAATGTGGACAGACAAACAAATAGACAGACCAAAAACTATATGCCCCACGGGGGCAAAAGCATACATATATTAGAAAATCGCCACTTAACTTCGATACATTATTACTTTAATTTGAAGGTTGTGCGCAATAAAACTCACTATTTCTTTTGAAATGCCTCTACAAAGCGCCTCTACAAAGCCAGGACTATCGCAGTTGACAATATTTTCTGTGGTTTCGTCTTTTTGCACTTTGCATTTCGTTATTTAACAATTTTATTCGGTTAATACCCTCATTGAATAAAAACGTTACATGTTGATTATCTTGTTTTCCGGCCATATAACTATTTTATGGAGACAAGAATTAGGCTTCTTTTCTAAGCGACAAGTTATTGATTATTAAAACAATCTGTCTAAAATTATGAAAGTGTTGACCGGGCGCACAATTTCAACATGAAGCGCTACCGATCTTCATTAAAAATGTGCTTCGGTCAACACTTTCATACCCTAATGAAACATCAAAATAATGCATTCAATTCTTAAGTGATACGAAAAATATCTTATCGTGTAAGACATAGACATTGCTGCCACATCATAAGAGAATCCAATTTAACGACAGTTTTACTGATGGATCTACCCTAATGTGACGAGATGTAAAAACAAAACTATTTCTTTGCTGTGAATTTTGCCATTAAATTTGGGTCTTTCAATGTTAAGGCTATTTTTAAGACATGCATAAATTTGAAAACTTTCGAACAAGATTTTTGATAATCTTTAAAGTTTTGGAATTGGAGGGTTTTTTTTGTCATTTCAAAATAACGCCCACATTCCTGATTGTTTTCAAACTGATAATGCTTTATTGGAATCAGAGACTGTCAAAATGTCCAAATAATGATTTCCGGTGTACCAAATTTCTTCTTTTGCATATTTGTTTGCTTGGATTTCGGTAAAATTTGGTAATTTTTTCAAAGATTTTAATTCTCAGGAAAAACGATTTCCATTATTGCGAGGCATAGCTATCCTGATCTGTGAGTTTTGGTTAAAACTTGTCAATTTAGTCGGTTTCGCTCATTTTTGGGGGACGGACAGACTTCTGGGATGAATTTTTTCAAATTTCAGGAAAAACAGTTGGTTTTACTTTGATTTAAAAATAATCCATTGAGCCGTAAAATTAACAATTATGGAACGTTAAACCACATCTATCTGGTAATTAACTTGACCTCATTATGTTAAATATTGTAGTTATTGTTGAAACTTGTATTCTCATACTGAAGGAATCGTTCTATCTATGGTTGCGAAAATCGGATTTTCGATTATCTATTCAAAAGCTAGAAAGTACCATTACATGCTTCATGTTAAGGCTTATTATCATGCTTAATTTTATACTTAGAGCTTTTGGCGGACTGTCTAAGACTATCTAAGATAGATATTAAAACCGATTGATAGTAAAACAGTCAGTTTATTGCTAAACAATATATGTGATAATCATTTTAGAGTATATACAAGTAACAACCAGAACTAACTAATGTTTTTTTTTTCTTATTGTTTTAGGCATAAATTCAGTAAATAAATCTCTGTCACTCTATATAGTAACTACTATGTCAATGACCTTTTACGATATTTAAGTCACCCAAACGAAGTTTGGTGACTTATTGTTTTTACTCTGTTTCTTATTAAGTCACCCAAACGAAGTTTGGTGACTTATTGTTTTTACTCTGTTTCTTATTATTATTATTATTCCTCAATGGATTTTTCAAACTTTGTCCAAACATTATCTCAGAGATGGGTATTCCAAACTTAATGAAACATGGCACCAATGTGGACAACCACCCCAAGATGTGCAATGTCTTTGAATTTCCAAAATGACCACGGTCATTGGACCTCAAATCTTGTGATTGGAATATCTCGAAAACTGTGAATGATAGCTGATTAATTGTTATGGCAAACATTAGGTCATGACGGACCTTTGTTACATTTGGACCGAAATTCTATGATGCACCGTTCAAGAGTTATGCCCTTTGAAAGTTTCGTCACCTCTTTTAGCATGTTTTTTCTCGAAAACGGTAAGAGATGGAAAGCTGAAACCTTTTCCATTCAATTTAGGTGATATGCGTTACATTTAAAAATACCAAGGTCAAAAATCATTGGTCACTTTGAACTTTGACCCTAGACCTTGTTTTTGAAATAACTCATAAACCGTAATAGATGGCTTATAAAATGTAATGGCAAAAATGTGTGTCTTGTTAAGATCTACATTTGTTACATAGGGTCCAAAATTATCGGACCATCCGTTTTCGGTTTATGGACGGAAAACCGATTTTGATGTCCGAATTTTGTGTTTTTGCTTATAGCTCAAATATCATTGAAGATACTAAAGGACATTCAACGTACAAAGTGTTCACGAAGTCTTGACCTTCAAAATGAGGTCAAGGTCTTAGCCCTTAAGCTTTATTTGACGTTAAAGTATCAATAAATGTTCATATTAAGCTTTGAATGTTGGTTTCATCAATGAATCAATAATGAAACCATTATGACTCAACTTCCTTTCTGATGCAATCCAGTACATATACTAATGAAATGTTAACCTGGTAATGAAAGTACTACTAACACTGATAGACGAAAAGATAATGAGTTTATGACACTAGTTCTTACATAAGGAATAGAAACAAATATTTCAAAACACATTATTACAATCATTGATGATAAATATACAACACATTTTTTCAAAAAGCAATTTGGTATGGAATCTGGTTTGGGTGACTTGTGTTTGCATGCAAACATATTATCACTCGTTAATTTTGCGCTTTACTCTCGGGCTCATGATACTTTTAACATTTAGCTTTAAAATTTTCGGGCCGTTTCGCAACAGCCAGTAAGTTTTAATATCTAATATAAATTTTCCGTTGCCTGGTGCACAGATGATTTTTAAACATAATCGTTACAATTAATGAAGGACACACCATATGCATAAACTTTATGGATTTTTTTTCTCCAAAAAGTTGTCACACAGCTAAGGCATTAGAATAGTAGAATATACAGGCATAAAACTGCACTGAAATTTGTTCCATTACAGATGTTTAATAGCAAATGCACATTAAATCTTCAAAAGCTTAACAATTTCATAAACAATTCAAGAACTTCAATTACAATTAGAAGGACTCATTTTAAGCATTTCTCCAAAAAAGGTATAATAAGGGGCATTTTCCTTTTTTCTGCTGAAAATTAATTGGTTAAGATAAGAACATTTTCTAAATTTGATTAAGGATACATTCACTTATCAAGGAGGTTTTGTTCTATAAAGCGCTACTTTGCAACAGGGCGTTTCCCATGCAAACTGCTATGGAAATATCATTTAAAAAGCGCATAAATTAAAAAAATGTCCTTTATTGGGCCGTTGAAGAAACTTAATCATAAAGGATATAAATACATCGTTGCTGTCAAGTTTTTATTGGCAAAAATACTTATCAGCCTCTCAATGCTTTACATCGTAACTAAATTAAAACAATTACCTATTTACAGTTTTATTGCACAAGAGCATGCCAGTCTCTGATAATTGATGATTTTGTAACGCGAAATCTATTTAGAAGTATTTCAATTGAAGTTTCATATGTTAGTAGGCTTGAGTCAACCGAAATGATATCCTTATACATGTAGCTAGCCATCAGAAACTATGAGAATTTGTCAGGACAGTACCCGTGTGTATTGTCTTCATGTTTTATGTACTTCACTGTAAAGGTACTCGCCTTGATAAGTTGGACTTTTTCTCGTTAGATTTTTACTGGGAGTCTTTTTATTTAATTATTTTTAACCAATCACCAGACATAGGGGGAATTTGGATCGAAGAAAACAAGTTTGACCCCACTACAAGTTTTGCTTTTTGGGCCATTTAGAGCTGGTAATATAGTGTGAGATTCCTCATTGTGTTGAAGACCTATACTGACCCCTAGAAGCTTTGTTTTGTATCTTTTTGACATGCAGATGGGGTGTTGTCTCCCTGTCTTTACCCCATTTTCTTTTTTTTTCGTGTCTGACACAAAAATTAGAAATATACTTGATAAATATTTAGATATTATAATTCATTATGTTTACTAGATCATTCTCTACGGTTATCTTTAGAATATATCATTTATGATGTCTGTGTTTTAACCAGGCATGAGAGGATAGACTGTTGCGAGAGAAAAGATAAGAGAAAACACCCAAAATGACCAAAAAACACAATTACATCTCGCAATTCATCTGGACACTGCTTACGAAAAACACAATAAAAAGACAAATGACAAACGAAACCAACGATAGGTACTCGGGATAGCCGGATATGTCACCGGCACCAGCAAAAGGCAGCGCTAGAGTTAAACCAGTTAGCGGGTACTAAAACCTGTCATTTAACTATTCCGTTTCCCTGTAGTATGATAAACATACACATAATACACAATACAGGTAGACTACTATCCCAATGACCACTATCTTAAGAAGGGAAAGAGAAAAACAAAAAGGAGGGTCAAGGAATGCTCGCCGCTGAGCTACCAGCTAGCTCGAGGAGCCTAGTTTGCTGGTAAAACACTGTTGCACTTTGGAAAAAAATCAAACTCTAAACTCCCCGAAAGGTTTGGTAAAGAATCATCATGTATTTCAGTAGACATCGGCAGTATTAGTGAGATGCCAGTATTCTTGTAAAATCCTCATGATTTAGTGCATTATTTAGATCCCTTATATAGAAACATAGCCAACAGCTGAATGTCATGAAATTGAGTTCCTTTGTGGACTTAAAACTTCAGAAACTTCAGACAGCTTACCCTTTAGGTCTAAATGACAACATCATGGGTCAAGGAAACATTTCTTAGCGCGCTTCCATTGACATCATGAGTATTTCTTCTCCGAAATTACGCCATCGCAGGTCACATGGTCGAAGAGTGAATTATAACATAAAAAACAAACGTAAAAACCTCGTAAATGTTAAAGATCTGTATAATGTTTTCAAAAACAATGGACGACATGGATTGTTTACTAAACTCTGCTCAATTCCTAATAATCAACTTTACAAAATCTCTTTGGAATGTGATACCATGTCTGTAAATAATCCGCTGTATGAATGTTCCATAATTATTGATGCTTTCTGCTTTCATCGGCTTTATCCGAGAATCGACAAACCTGATGAACATGTAAAACAATTTTTGAAAATAAAATATATAAATAAAGGCATTGATCTCTGATCGACATCGCAGGCATTTTTAGGGACCCTGACATTCAAAAACTTGTTCCCGTTTATTTTGACAACCAAGACATGCCTGTCATTTCCTTCTCTTACAAAAAGCCTACTAGAAGTATTTTTTTTCGATTACACATCATCGATGATAAAGAAGTTAGGAATTTCTTTAGAAAGGGGCCTAAATATCGCCCATCTTCGAAAATTAACTGGCAATCTTGTTTTGATATTATTAAAGACGCAGTTACCAACTATTGTATAAAATGGTGCAAACGAGAAAGTGCAGACAAACACGCACTCAATATGTTCAGAGATAAAATTATTACCAAAGTCACCAATAGAATAAATTTTTATAAAGATAATTATAAAGAGTCACCGCCTAAGCTGTCTGTAAACAGAATTAAGTTAAAATTAAAAGATCTTAGTAATAAATATGTGTTTGTACCAGTTGACAAAGCCTCTAACAACGTTTCTATTATTTGAAAGAAATACTACATCGATGTCCAACAAAAAAAATTATCAAAGTATAACACTTTCAAACGTACTAATTTTGAAGAAAAATCATTAACCAAACAGCAATTCAACGATACAAAAATGCTCCAAGTTCCCCCCAAAGATAACACCTTGCCTACTATGTACTGGGTTCCTAAGCTTCACAAAAATCCCTACAAACATCGTTTTATTTCGTCATCGAGTAACTGTTCTACCACTAATTTATCCATCCATTTAACCAGTGCGTTCACCTGTATTAAAGAGTTAGTTACCAAATACTGTGAAAAAACCTATCAAAACTCTGATGTAAATTACTTTTGGAGTGCAAAAAATTCCATTGAAGTTTTAGATAAATTACAATCAATAAAAAGACCAGTTTCGTCTTTTGACAGTTATGATTTTTCTATACTTTATACAACCCTTCCACATAAATTAAATCAAAATTGGGACAACTTATTAAATGGTCTTTCAAATTTTCTGGTCTACAGTTCATTTGTTGTAATAAAAAGCAAGGATTCTTCTCTAATATCATTTACAATAATCATAGTTCCTGGACTTGTGATGACATGATTAAGGCACTGAATTTTTTGCTGGACAATATTTTTGTTCGTTTTGGCAACATCGTTTATCGACAGGTCATTGGAATTCCCATGGGTACAAACTGTGCACCTCTCATTGCTGATCTTTTTCTGTTCTGTTACGAACGGGACTTTATAAAAAAACTACAGAATGGAACCGTACAAAACAGTGATCAACTTATTTCAATTTTCAACGATAACAGCAGGTAAATCGACGATATCCTTACTATTGACAATCCCCAGTTTTTAGACTATGTCGACCTCATATACCCGCAAGGACTGAAACTTAATAAAGCAAACGATGATTCTAAATACTGCCCATTTATTGATCTTACTATCATCATTGACTCTGGCAAAATTAAAACTAAAATTTATGATAAACGGGATGATTTTGATTTCACAATTACTAATTTCCCTTTTCTTGATGGCGACGTTCCTGTAGCTCCATCATACGGGGTGTATATATCACAACTAGTACGATTCGCACGCGTCTGTTCTATTCTTGACGACTTTAATGAGCGTAACCTTACTATCACATCCAAACTTTTACAACAAGGTTACAGATTTCATAAATTGATTAACACCTTTAAGAAGTTTTATAGAAGATATGAAGATTTGATTTCTAAATATGGTGCGACTCGCAAACAGCTTATTAATAAGGGCATTTCTCACCCTCGATTTCATGGAAATTTTGTTAAAAAATGTCAAAAACTGATTAAAAATCCAGAAAAACTGGGACGTAACTTACATTCGTTACGTAATAGGGGATATTGACAGGATATTCTTCAGGATTCCGTTAAATTGGCTTTTGGATCCAATGACCTGAAGATATTACAGGTATACTGGCCTCTCACTGATACTGCCGATGTCTACTGAAATCTATGATAATTCTTTACCAAACCCTTCGGGGAGTATTGAGTTTGATCTTTATTCCGTAGTGCGACAGTGTTTTACCAGCAGACTAGGCTCCTTGAGCTAGCCGGCAGTTTAGCGGCGGCGAGCACTCCTCGACCCATCTTTCTAAATTACGTTTTGTCTTTTTCTTTCCTTCTCAAGATTGTGGTCTTGGAGTTAGTAGTCTACCTGTATTGGGTTTTATTTGTATGTTTTTTATACTATAAGGAAACGGGATAGAGAAAGGGGAGGTTTGGGTACCCATAAACCGGTTTAACCCTACCGCTAGCTCTTGCTAGTGCCGGTACCAAGTCCGGCTATCCCGAGTTCCTATCGTTGTCCATGTTTGTCTTTTGTCATTTTATTGTTTTTCTCGTGCGGTTCCCTGGTGGATTGTGGCATGTGATTGTGGTTTACGGCCATTGTAGGTGTTTCCTGTTATCTTTCTTATATTAATTACGTAGCTGTCGGACGTATACCGATATTTCATACATCTACGTTCGTTTAAGCGAACGTACGACATTACCAACTGCGCTATGGATACCACGTACTATGAAATACAATTTTACAAATATATATACCTTATCAGTTTATGCTAGAAAAAATGATATTTAAAAAGCAGTGCATGCAATGGGATGTGATCCTACAAATGTAAGCACAATTCTACCGCGTTGAGCTATTGGAACACATATTGTTTAGTCAACACATTTATTTCTTCTCTGTATCTCTTGAAAAATAGGATTTCAAAAATTCTTGCCACAAGTTGGGCTCAAACTCAAATTGCAAGGGTAGTGAAACACGATTTTCCAACCCTTATTTTGATTATGACACGGCGACTTGGTAACAATAAATTTCCAGATGAATACCGAAGCAAGAGCCAAAAATCGTATATCCAGAATGCATGGCAATATAAGCATTACATACAGTCAGAGAACGTAAATGACGAAGACATAACAAGCAGTACATAAAACAAACGCCACAAAAATAAGGCACTAACAATGTGAACACCTTAAAAAACAGGAGTGTCTTCAGGTGCTCCGGAAGGGTAAGCATGACCTGCTTCACATGTGACACCCGTCACTAAAACTAGATTTTTTAATACTTATACATACTTGTTGGTAGCAATGTCATTATACTTGAATATGAAAACAGATTAATATTAACATGATCAATGAGAAATGCTGCTGTACATTACAGGTGTAACAATGGAACAATACTGTTAAACCCAGGACACGTATATTGTAAGACTTGTATAAGACTGCCGGCTTCGGACCTTGACCTGATTACTAGTGCAGAAAAAATGGATGTATTGTACACATGTACAGTATATAATACATATATTACGTACGGAAAATAATGCCTGAAATATGTCAATAGTAGAATACATTTAGAAAATGTTACATATTTAACTCTGTGGTAAAAGTAAAAGTTTCAAAATGTAATAAATAAATTCAGAGCCAGCCAGAAAACAGTTATTTTTATTTTATGTATTCAAAAACATTTTTCTTCAACACAAATGATTGAACTTAAGAAAAACGACTGCTTGGTTATGCGAATTGTATCGAACGGAATTGTTTCAAATCGATTGGCAAAGAACATGAATGATTAACTGATACAGAAACATTAATTATCTATATGCGAACATCAACAGCTTTGCATGGCTTTTAAGTAAATCGAACAAAAATAGCACATTACTTTTACTCACCTAGAGAAAATGTCAGCACATTTTCCTGTCCACAAACCTTACCATTTAAATCCAGAAATCTCGCTGGTCTAAACTCGTTGGAATTGGGGAACAGAGTTTTGTCATGGGCAACAGAATCAAGGCTAGGAAGTATTACAATATTCTTCGGAATACTATACCCTTTATACTCAATATCATCTGAAGTATAGTGGGGTGCTGCAAATGGTGTCACATTTCCTTTTCTGAGCGATTCATAAATAACTGCGTTGCAATAGGGCATATTAACTTTATCGGACATACTTGGAAGTCGTCCCTGGCCAATGACGTCATCAATTTCCTTACGCATCTTCTTTTGAATATCCATATTATTCAGCATATATAAAATAGCCCAGCATATTGTTGTCGCTGTTGTTTCCGTTGCTCCCACAAAGAGATCACCAACAACGTACAATAATTGTTCATCTGAAAAATGTTATACAGAAAACATTGCAGACAAATTGGGAAGAATAACTTGCACGATTAAATATTCGATTCTTAAGACAACAATGAATAAGGACTTATTTTTTCGGATATGTTAACAACATAATTGTACGAAAATAACATGTTTCAAGTTTATCAAAAGGAATAAAAGATTTTTGAGAATGACACTCTGTGTTACATATCTGTCATTTGGGATACTTTTGATCAGTATAAGAAGAACTCGGGAAAACACAACGAATTGCAATAAATGGCAGTATCTCAAGCAATTTAGTGTAATTACTTTCCATACATGCTATACCGAAATTGATTGTCCGGTGCTCACCTCTCAGACCTAAGTAAACCAGTTCAGCATGTACTTAAAATGGCCATTCGAAAACCATTTTGATTACATTTGTCCCTAATCTGGATAGAAACCCTGTTGCAACACGCGGTCTCTCTCCTTAGGCAGTTCATGTAGACATTGTCTTTGACAAGACGTATTATTGTAAACTGGTGTCCGTCTGTCCGTCCGCGTCGAGAACTCTGATAACTTATCTTTAAATTTTGTATGATTGTTGGTTACGATGCTTTTTGCTTTTTTGTTTTGTTTTTGTTTTTGTTTTTTTATTGGTGGATGTTTCGTTCTAAAGTTATGGGTCTTTGGATATCCAAACAAAAAAAAATAGTTGAAATTGCATTTTTGTCCATATGTTGTATCATACCTGGAGAAAGCTTTGATAATTTTCTTGAAACTTTGCAGGATTGTTGAGAACGACTCAAGAAAACTTTTGTTCATCATTGAAAATAGATTAAAAGACTCGAATGTCGATGTTGTACTTTACTAGTGTTCCTTGTTGTAGATTGACTATCTTATGCAGAATATGATTTGCGCTAAACATCAGTTTTTTCAATGGATCAGAGCAGTCGAGAAATCTTTGCAAGTGACCATTCATGAAGTAATGTTGTAAAATTTGAGTCAGGGAAGTTGACCAATCAATATATTTGATTCTTATTTACACGTGCGTTGGGTTAGTGTTTTAGTCATTCCAAAAGATATAAGCAATCACTGCATGTGTCGGCCTCGACATTATTAAGTCATTAGTTGAAAAGACCACATCAAAATGTTACTTATTTGGAAGTTGAGACGACAGATTGACACAATGACAAAACCACAGCGTACAACGGACGTCAAGTGATTGTTTTCACTCACATTGTGAACGAAAAAATTTACTCATAGGCAATAACAAATGACAGTGCTACATCTTGCCAAACACGATTAAGTTCAATTAAGTTGTTTTCGACATCATCCATTTGTCATATATAAATATATGGTCTATCAAGGAGCCTATTACATTATTCCAATTAGAACAGCGCTTCCACTGTTATTATGGAAACCAGAGCGGGCCCTTTGGAAATTACTGTTTTAAAGCGTAGTTAAATTGGCTTCCATGAATTATTACAGATATCCCGAGTTCCTTTTGTTATTTATGTTTATCTCTAGTCTGTTTTCTTGTGTTTTTTTCTAATGCAGTTCCCTTGTTAATTGTGACATGAGATTGTCATTATTGGCCATTTAGCTGTTTACTGTTATCTTGACTCTGTAATCTTCCTACTAAATTACCTACTACTCTTTGCCACAAAATCAGAATATAACATAGGTGTTCCCAAACCTATAACTAGATTGATGAAACTGGCTTTGTTTTCAAAATAAGTAGATACCAGAATGGTTCGTAGACCACAATTGACGAAAGATGGTTGGGGTGATAGGTTTCCGTTTGTATTCAACTAGAATACAAGGAATATACGTAGATATACATATATTTTATATGGAATTCATTTTTTGTGGTTTAAAACCAATGAAGTCTCATAGGAAGAAAACAAATTTACATTATATAGTTAAACTGACAATATGTGCTCCTGCAAATTTAGCGTGTCAATGACCGATGTTAGAAAGCTTGTGCTTTTTAAATAACAAAATAATAACAGGTAACATCTACAATGGCTGAAAATTACAATAACATGCTACAATCTACCAGGGAACTACACAGGAATAACACAAATAAGACAAAAGACAATCGTTCACAACGAAAGGAACTCGGAACAGACGGATTTGGTACCAGCAATTGCAAAAGCTAGCGTTACGGTTAAAGCGGTTTTGGACTGACTTAAACATTTTCTAAAAACGCAATTTAAAACGCAATTTTAAAGTGCATCTATATTAACTTTTTATTAATAAAACATACTATGTTGAATCAAATTTAACTCAAGATATATTTAACTGATTTAAGTTAATATCATACGAAGCTTTGATTGGCTATTCTTTGAATGGTACCAATCACTTAGGCATGTTTTATATTTGCTAATTTGTTTTCTTATAATCTTGAATTGCACTGGTAAAAATAATATAAATCCAAACCGAATTCAACCTTTTATCCCTACCCTCATCATCCGTATTAGTACTAGAAAATAACCACAACTATCCGTAGTCGGAAATATTTCAATAGGACGAAACTCATATTGGCTTTTCAAATGTTTGAAACGAAACGCCGAGAGTGCAAAAGTTTAAAGTACATTTTTTTTCTTTCTTGTGTAATATGAAGTGTCTACGTTTTCTGTGTATTTCCTGTTTAGAATGACAATGGATATTATCCTTTTTTCTAGGATTCATTTTCCAACAAGGGCTCCGAGCAACGGAAGAAGAAATGAGTAAATCAAATAGTCACAATGGGAAGAGGAAGTTAAAAAGCAAACTTTAATCATAATTACCTGTAAAAGGGCTGTTTCCCATTTTTTCCTGTTTCTTTATTTCGAGTAAGTAAGCATCAATAAAGTCTCGGATGTTATCCGGATCTAATGATTTTTTGTGCTCCTCTATTTCATTGTGAAAGAAATTGAATACCTTATCAACATTTTGTTTTAAACGGTTACCATGAAATGGATCGCCAGGCAGTTTTGCTAAGAAAGGAGTAAAGTTCAATGGACCACTGCCGGCTGGGTCATTCAAGCTTGTGTTGACAATTTGTATAAAATATTTGAATTGAGGATCATCGTATTCAAATCTCCTCCCTATAGTTATAGACATTACATTGTTTGACATGCTGGCTTCGATAATACTAAGTGGGTCAAATGGCTGTCCTTTATACTTATCCAGCAAATGACACAAGTTTTCTATTTCTTCGTGTATCCTGGATTCGAAGCTTCGTTTCCCAAAACCAAACTCCCGTAATTTTGACAACGTAAATATTCGCTGATGTTTCCATTCTGAACCACTTGAACTGAATATACCTAAGAAAGAATCGTATATATTTCATTATAATATAAACATTTTTATACACAATAAATAATATAAATTAATTGATACTTTCAAATGAAATAACGAGAAACATCTACAATGGCTGAAAATTGCAGTAGGACGTGTTTACACTGGAGAAAAAAGATCGATCTTTTTAGAGATCGATTCAAAAAGCATCGATCTCATCCTAATACAATTGCAATGGATTCAAGGATAGTTCAGATTATGAGGTAGATTTTAATAGATCGATTAAAAATTAACCGATCTATTTTCTGATGTAATGAAGTAGACATTTTAGATCGATCGACACAAATACACGGCTTATTCGATTGGCGCATTTGTGAAACACGAGTCGGATGCTCAATTAACTTAACTTTCAAGCCGGACTATTCCTTTATTGGTCTTTCATTGTGACGTCATTATAGATTGACATACACTTTCCCTCGAATTAGCTCCCTTTCCCGTGAATATCGGTGTTGATGTGCGCATTACTGTGAGTCATTTTGTGTATTTATTCTTTAGCCATTGACCATACATAGGGGAGGGTTTGGATCTAAGAAAACGAGTTTAACCCCACCGCAATTTTTGCGCCTGTCCCAAGTCAGGTATATGTTTGTAATTGGCTTGTCCTCGTCTTCTTATACAGTTTTGGTTATTGATATTCGGGTTATTGGGTAATGGTTGTTTCATTTGATTTATTCACTTATTTACTTTTTAGGGCCATTCAAGGTTTGCTATATGGTGTGAGGTTCCTCATTGCTTCGTTTCGAAGACCGCACGGTGATCCCTAGATGCTTTGTTTCGGGTCGTTTCAACCTGGAGATGGGATGTTGTCTCTTTGACATTTACCCCATTTCTTTTCTTTTTCGTATGCATAAAAATATAAGAAAAAGATGTGAATTACATTCAGTGCTGTTGTTTATAAAATACAAGTAACTATGCGTGTTTATACCAAAATTACAAGATTCAATCTGATTATTGGGGACTGTCACAAATCTGCATAAATGCTTTCTGAAAATAATTATTTGTTTCCACCGTATCGGTTAACGCATGTATTTTAAGTGTAATACGCGGTGATTTTGAATAAAATGTATGTCAAACATAATAGGTCATTGACCTAAATATACTGTGTGACAGGTTACATTTAATGTTTGCGTATAGAAATCAAAGTACTGAAGTACTGTTTAGTCGGATTTACGCTTTAATTTCGAAAAAAAAAAGATAATCTTAAAATTATTTACGGGCAACAAAAGACTAAATAGAAAATGTTGAAGGTATAAAAGATGAAGAACAGTAAAAGCGTTGTTGCATTTGGTTAATTTTACCATGTATCTGTAGGAATTTTGTCTTCTGTACATTCAATCGTTGATAATATCCATTATTTTGTCTTGAAGTGTGGAGTTCTTATAAAGATCTCCATTGATTGAGTTGTATGCTGTCTTGTTATCTTAAGTTAAAATTTTCAAAATTTTTCATTTTGGCTTTCATATTTTCTTTAAAAAATCAAATTATTTTCTCCATCTGTAGTTATAATGCACTCATCTCTCCATTTTATTTGCCAATTGTCATCTTACAACCAACTCATGGCTATCCTGTGGTCGTGGTCGTGTGTATTTCGAATTGTCTTTTGGCCCCTCTTTTGGACAATGGATGACAGTGTTTTCAGAGTAATTGCCTGATATCTTATGCCCGCATCCATTGATGTTGACAAACATGGACGTAGCGTTGTTCGACGTCCATCAAGTGAATTCTGCCCAAGCCAATGCAACTAGTGCTAGGGTCCGTCTCCAATGTACTATTAGATATAAGTGTTTTCTCATTGTTGAAAGCCTCATATATTTGCGTCTAGCAAATAGGTATGACAAACGCACATCTCTTGGTAGATGCTTAGTTAGTACGCTAGTTTATTGCAAGGCTATATTCTTTACCGTTGAAAGCTGTCCAGTGTCTGGTGTCAGTCCAACTAGTTGATTATAGCACATCGACAAACTGCAATGTTAGTGCTAAAGAAATGACGTATGTTCTGTTTTAGCTAATATAAGTAAGCATGGACATAAATAGATGATAATACGGTAATATTTTTATCTAGCGATTCCATAAAAATTGTTGGTATGTTATTGAAAATGGATAAAAGAAGTAAGTCACATGTAAATGCCGTATCTTGACCATATTATGATTCCAAAGTAATAAGGGAACATCTTGCATAACTGTCGAAATTTGGCAAAAACCCCATAATTTTCACATTGCCTCTGGGTTGCATTAATAAGACTTCAAATTTAAGCGTATCGTACATTGTATTTGTATTTTTTTTTGATGAAAAGAGAGAAAAATTTCAGCGTTTACTAATGACTAAATACCGAAGTTGCTGTGAATTTGAATTCTGCATATTACTAATTGATAAGTTTAAATTCTACAGCTATACTCAATTCGAGCTGACATTTTTTTTTGCATTTGCATTGATCACTTAAACATGTTAAAGGCCGTATATTAATATTCGTCCCTACATGATCATTTGTCAGATTCACCAATACTTTATAAATCTGAACAAAAATATGTCAAAGAACAGTGAAATACACCGGCGGATCCAACCTACGAAAAGGGGAGATCCAATGAGGTTCCAGTCAAATTCTGCACGAATTTTTTTCAAGAATCGAGAAAAAGGGGAGGTATCCCAACCCCGAACTCATCTCTTAATCCGCAAATGAAAACATGAATAATTGTTCATCCTTTGTCTCTAAGAGGGTACTTAAAACAAAATTTAATATTGTTTTCAGTATCGATAAAAGAGCTATACAAGTTATCATTTTTGAACAATTCTTAATCAAATTAGCACTACGTGCAAACTACGCTTACTAAATAAGAAAGAATTCTAAATCCTCTGTTTATTATTTATATATATTTTTTTAATCAGATTCTGAATTATTAGAGTTATTTATTTATTTTTTATTTATTTATTTATCTTTTTTTTGCATCTTTTAAATTCAGAAACATTACACATATTCAGGTCACAGCTAATTGATTATTATTTCTACAACTACGGTAATATGTGAAGTTATTTATAATCAACTTATCACGTGACACAATGTCAACTGTTGAAATAGTCCCTCGACAATTCTATTTTAATTATGCTTAAACCCTATATTTATATGTTATATTTCTTATGCAGTTTACATTAATGTTAAAGAAGAACTTGGCAATGAATTTGGCCACAAAAAATTGATTTTTGATCTCGAAGTGCATATTCATACCCGGGATTTTTCTGAAGAAAGCGATAGCATAAGAAGGATTTACGTACCGTAAATCCTCCTAAAAATCAAATAAAAATTATTCCATAAAAGAAAGAAAAAAAAAAATCAAATTAAAGTTTTAACGATTACAACAATGGACAAAGAGAAAGATTCATTGATTATTTGCCTCGTATCACAATTTCGACTGTTTGTTAGTACATGCAAGTTGTTCCGTAACGTCACCTCTTAAATATCATAAGGTGCATAATTTATACGTTAGCAATATTATCTGTCTTACCTTTATTTTTAGCTAAATTGAATTGAAAAAGTGGCGGCCTGCTTGCTGTATCGTCACCACTCTTTATCAATAGTTCTCGCAAGTTGTCACTACCATTCACAACAATGACCCAAAATGATCCAAGAGATAGGCTAAACATATCTCCGTACTGTTTTCTTAGGTTTCGCATGGTTTCAATAAAATCTGGGTTCCTTAGATTATACACGTTACCAATGATTGGCAAAGGAATAGGACCAGGAGGGAATCCAACAGGTCTCCTTTGTCGTATCCATAGTAACGTTAACAGGAAGAAAGTAATAAACAGAATTATATCAAAATATCCGACATCTAATTGTAGCACCGCCATGTTCGTAGTGGTGTTATCGTGTACTAGTTGTTTAAACTTAATCATGTCATCTAATAAATATATTTCAAAGTACTACTGGACTACTCAAGGTCATCGAAATGTGAATCACTTATTTTGTATTTTTAGTTCAATTCACATCATTATGTATTTTAGTACATTTGTACGCAAGGTTCGTAAGTTAACCTTTTCCATATCTTACTTGTTCTTTGTATTGTTAATTATATATTTGTCTACTTTAATTTGCTTTATTTGATAGTAAATAACTAAAATAATGATAATCAATATGATTATAATAACTTAGTGGTAAGTCTTCCACGGAAGACATGTTTCGCCTGCGTAATAACACAAAAACTAAGTTCCGTCAAACAGGATGTGGGCATGCAAGAGATTCCAGACCCTCTTACACATTATAGGTCCCCATACTAATACCCCATGCAAAACTGCAGAAGGCAGGGATACGTGCTTTCTGAGAAAATCCTGACAGAAATTTTCAAGACTCGAAAAATATTCTAACTTCAGTCAAACAGGAAGTGGGCATGCCAGAGATTCAAAACTCTATTACACGGTATAAAGATACTCATACTGATAATCCATGCTGAATTGCGGAAGGCTGGGAATTGTTGTTCCTGAGTAAAATGTGACATAAATTTTATTGTGACACCAATCGGCAAAAATATTCTGAGTTCCGTCAAACAGGACGGGGCATGCAAGAGATCCCAAACTTTATTACATGATATAGGTCTCATACTGATACTCCATAATGAATTGTAGAAGGCTGGGATCTTGGTTCCTGAGAAAAATGTGACAGAAATTTTCAAGACGCAAACAATACTCTAAAATCCGTCAAACAGGAAGTGGGCATGCGAGAGATCCCAAACTCTTTTACACGGTATAGGTCCCATACTGATACTCCATGCCAAATTGCAGAAAGCTCAGATAAGTAGTTCCTGAGAAAAATGTGACAGAAATTTTCGCGACGCTGACGACGACGACGACGCAAGACGACGGATAGTGATCCCTATATGTCGCCACTGCGTGAACGCAGGCGACACAATAATGATGAGGATCTATCTAATTAAAATATTCTTTAAAGTCACTGCATGGGAGATCTAACAACATTCCATTTTACTTTTAGTTCTTTGACATTGATCAACCAATCAGAAATCCAGTCTACATAATTTTGAAGACATTAAGCCGAGGATAATGAATTATCGAGATGGAAAGTAAAATGGGATGCTGTTAGATCTTCCATGCAGTGACTGTAAGTACCAATTGGTAGATCTAATTTTAATTAGATTAAAAAAGAGACTGAAATTAAAAAAAAAAAATTGTGTAATGTTCTACATTAATACGGTACATTGTATAAATAACATGTTTGTACAAAGTTTCGATTTATTGGCCGTTTAAAGTTTTGATTTCGATCTGTGCTGAAGAAATATAAGTTTCGATGGCCATACACAGAAACTGAATTTACAGTAATTTCGGTATTTTGTTCGTTTAAATAGCTGTAAAGCTTAGATAATATACAATTTAATAGTAGAGGTCAATTTCTGAGATTGAGAGATTTGTTTTCAACATTCTTATGTCTTGGTAAACTGATTCAAATCCAACAAATAAAACTGTTTAAAATGTGTGCACATGCATTTCAATGTACTTCAGCATTTTCACACACAGATTTTATTGTAGGATTAAACACTCATTTTAAGAAAATTATCTGTGTATAAACTACATACACAATTTCCTAAAAATCAGTGTTTAATTCTTATAATTCCAACTTTGTACGTAAAAAAATGCGTGATCCATGTTAACGATGTCTATTTGCTGCACTATATTTTTGCAGAGCAGATAAATGGGCAAACGGAAATATAAAAAAAATATTTGCGTGTGCTAATCATGACGTTGACCAATGAAAATGAACGTTACAATTACCTTTGGAATTATTATACATTACCTATTGACACAACTAGAATATAACATGGTCCAATGTTACTGTCGGGTTAAAACTGAATGCTATAATACGTAAAGAGTGTTACAACCATAGAAATTTCTATGCTTTCTACACATAATAAAGTATAGACCAGGACATTAACTCCTCTTTCGAAGCTCCACTACAAACAAATTCTTAAGTTATGAACAGCTAAAATGAAATTCATGAATATCATCAGTTGTGTCAAAAGGATCCACATGTCAATGCCATGGCGGTCGAGTATGTCAAAAAATACGAGCCAGGACGAGTCTATGAACGACGAACGAAGTGATACATCTTCCGTATAAGAATTGTGACGATGGATCAAAATGATGAAAATCTCGGGCTAAAATGCAATCACACTTGTAAAGTCTACAATTTTGTTATGAGTACAAGTTTTCCAATACAAGTATATACACGCAATATTAACAATTTGAGAAAGAACATAATTGTAGGTTCCACCACACTTCACAAGATAATTCCAAACGCAACTATCTCGACAGAGTTCCCATATACTTCAACAACTAACCACTGTAGACATAGTACTTCCAGTTATGGCAAGCTATGCTGGAACACCAGTAATCCACTGATTAAATATTAACACTATAAAACTAACCACAGACTTAGTACTTCCAGTTACGGCAAGCTACATGTATGATGGAACACCAGTAATCCACTGATTAAATATTAACACTATAAAACTAACCACAGATTTAGTACTTCCAGTTACGGCAAGCTGTAATGGAACACCAGTAATCCACTGATTAAATATTAACACTATAAAACTAACCGCAGACTTAGTACTTCCAATAACGGCAAGCTATGCTGGAACACCAGTAATCCACTGATTAAATAAAAACACTATAAAACTAACCACAGACTTAGTACTTCCAGTTACGGCAAGCTATGCTGAAACACCAGTAATCCACTGATTTAATATAAACGCTATAAAACTAACCACAGACTTAGTACTTCCAGTTACGGCAAGCTATGCCGGGCTACCAGTTATCCACTGATTAATTATTAACACTATAAAACTAACCACAGACTTAGTACTTCCAGTTACGGCAAGCTATGCTGGAACACCAGTAATCCACTGAATAAATATTAACACTTTAAAACTAACCACAGACTTAGTACTTCCAGTTACGGCAAGCTATGCTGGAACACCAGTAATCCACTGATTAAATATTAACACTATAAAACTAACCACAGACTTAGTACATCCAGTTACGGCAAGCTATGCTGGAACACCAGTAATCCACTGATTTAATATTAACACTATAAAAATAACCAAAGACTTAGTACTTCCAGTTATGGCAAGCTATGCCGGGCTACCAGTAATCCACTGATTAATTATTAACACTATAAAACTAACCACAGACTTAGTACTTCCAGTTACGGCAAGCTATGCTGGAACACCAGTAATCCACTGATTAAATATTAACACTTTAAAACTAACCACAGACTTAGTACTTCCAGTTACGGTAAGCAATGCTGGAACACCAGTAATCCATTGATTAAATATTAACACTATAAAACTAACCACAGACATAGTACTTCCAGTTACGGCAAGCTATGCTGGAACACCAGTAATCCACTGATTAAATATTAACACTATAAAACTAACCACAGACTTAGTACTTCCAGTTACGGCAAGCTATGCTGGAACATCAGTAATCCACTGATTAAAAATTAACACAGTGACTTTTAAACTAACCACAGACTTAGTACTTCCAATTACGGCAAGCCATGCTAGAACATCAGTAGTCCACTGATTAAATATTAAACTATATCTCCAAATTACGAAATGTTCTGCTAAAAACGTAAATCCTACATAACATCATCATTTGGACAGTCAAATACAAAGTATTTATCTAACTCATAGATCAATTAACTCTCTTTCTAATGCGACATTGTTTAAAACACAATTGGAAATTTCAAACACATGCTTTTATTAGAGGAAGGTTACTTAATAATTTGGAAAAACTTGGTTATTGAAGTCACTTTGTTTGACTATAATTGTTTTATTTATTTACATGTTGTTGCTAATATTCTTGATATATGCTTTTGACAATGTGGAGGCATGAGAATATCAAACCTGTCCATTATTGCTCATGCCCAGAGGTTTAAGAGATAAATGAGGCTGGATTCAAAATTCGTCACACATAGTGCAGTTGGTGGTACAAAAATGTATAGTTCCCATGTTGTCATGTAATATGTAAAGATGTGCCAAAGAAAGATAGCAACGTTCATTTAACTTTTAAAATACCATATTTTGGTTCATGAGTATCTTTTAGGTGTAATACAAACTGATACAAAAAAATGTACTCAAAATAGAAAAAAATATGAAAAATATGTTTCTTTTTTTGCAAAGTTTGCTGATAGTCCTGCTTTTTGCTACTCTGTACCCAGAATATGTGGATTAGCAGAAACAATGAAATTTACCTGACTAGATTTTAGTCGTATAATTAATAAGCAGTTTAATTATTTGTAGTTAACAAATGTCATGCATTAGTTAGATTAAAGTTTTAAGCCTTGGAAAAAGTCTATCAAAACAATAATTATTAGATATCAGTCATGTTTTAACGTATATATAACTTTATTTCCTCTTTAACAGAGATTTCACAACAACAAATACAGAAGAAAAAGAAAAAAATACAATTATTACATTACAAACTCAACCAAACCTGAGAGAGAGATATAGAGTAATGGAAGTTTTGTTTCGTATACAAAAAATATTGGCGACATAATGGACGAGCCCACTTTGTGGGCGAGTCTATTATTGGAGACAATATTTGAAGTATCCGAAACAAAATTTCTATTATTCTTTTAATCGGTAATTAACAACATCATTTGATAAAACAAATTTTGAAAAATGAAAATTAATTTTCAAGAAATCATAAAATTGACTATTGATTACTAAAAGAAATTGTACGATCCTTTACAGTTTTTGTAGATGTATATTTCTTTTTTTTCATTGTTGCGCTGATTGACAAGGTAGGCGTGGCTTAAGTTACTTTTTGCCAATTTTTTTTCGTATTCGGGCAGTAGCAAATACTGAAAATACTTGCCTCAAGAGATCAAAGGAAACTCATACAAATTACCGATAAAGTAATTTATTGTATTCTAAAAAGCCAACTTTTTAAACATGTAATTAATGTCAAGACAGAATCATAATCAAAGCTCCGATGGAGCTGAATCTCGAAGCCCTGGAAATCTACACGTGGCAAAACTGCGTAGTCATCCAGTCATCCATAGAACTGCTGCATACGTCTGCATGTATTAAGTTATTCCATAATACGTGAAAATAATCGGATTTTGTGGTTTCCGCATGTCGATTTCGTTGCTATTCACAGGTAAACAAATGTTATTTTCATCTTTGACAAATAACTGCGCAACAGGTTCGTTGATCCGAGACGCAATATAAAAAAAACAAGTAATTTGATAAACATGCATATTGTTTTCAATTTAATATAACAACTCAAGAAAATGAAGAAATATAACTTCAAAACACAATTGAAAGAAACTTGCACACTATATTTAATCGGAAGCATGAAGATCATCTTTTAGAGCTGTTAATAGGCTTGAAGCCTCATGTGATTTTGTCTTGTCATATTAACACCTCTCCAGTCATTTCATGGCTTCGAGATAATAAAAAGTTGACTCCGGCTTTAATTTACATTTACATAATCTTTTGACCAGAGAACAAAATTACAACACTTAGATTCAAAATCAGTTAAAGTGTGCCAATTGATGTGCAAAAATGGCTGATGACTTTGAAATCAGAAATCAATTAAAAGCTTTTTATTTCGATAGAGCAACATATAAACGATATCAAAACACATAAGGTAGCTCTTGGTGAATTAATTCATATGCTATGCATGCAGTCAAAGCGGGCAAGGGTATTTTTGATAGTGAATTACATTACCTCTTTATAAAATATAAGATTTTTATTTTTTTATCATGATGATACCAAAATGTGTAAAAATTGGTATTTTTCGATAAATATACAATAACTTCAGAAAATTTCAAAATATTGCTAAAAAGTTACGTTACTTCTGAAGTATTCTGTATTTAGATGCAATTTACCAATTAATATTCTGTATTTAGATGCAATCTACCAATTAAAACAGGGAGAAAATTATTCTTATATTTTTATTTTTCTTCAGATATATTTATTTCCTAAGATTAGAAGAAATGTGAATACATATTTTTACTTTTGCATCTTATTCTTTTGATATAGAAGATATTTCATGGTTCTAAACTTAACACGATTTTTCTTTCATGTCCTATTACTGGAAGAATACTAAAGTATAATATCAATTTTTTATTTCTAGACAATAAAAATCGTAATTTTTGAACATTTATATCGTTCTTCTGTACATTAAAGGAGCACAAATAACGTAAATATGCTACTTCAATCTCTTGTTTCGGCAAATTGTCGTTTCAGAATGACCTAAGCTTTAACATGTATTTTTAGGTTGTTGAAGAAATGTAATTGAAGGGATCCAAATTGTTATTTTCCATTTTTAACAATTTTCTGCGAGAAAAACTACAATATGGGCCATGTGAATTACGTTACACTCCAATATATACATGTGCCAAGATGTTAAAATAAGATGACCAAATATGTTTTTCTCATGATAACTTACCCAACACATTTATCTTTGGTTTTCAAATAAAATTGAATTGGAAATGTGCAATGTTCTTATAGTTGCACTTTCTAGTGAATGTGTATACTAATGGGTAATGAGAATGTTAATTTATATGTAAATATAAATGTTCCCTCTTCGGAACTTCTTTTTCTGAGTGTGCCCCTAATGTTAGGCGGTACAAATACAACATTTTCCTGTATTTTTTTCTATGATAAGCTTTCCATGCCACTTTTAATTAAATTGTCCGTAACGTTATTCACTATAACGCAGTTCACTGACTTTTTGTTTATCAGAAATATTAAAAGATAGAAAGCAAGTGAAAACTAGATCTATGTCTAATAATTATATAAATGACTACCCTATAAAAGCATATTACTCAGGGTTGTCTGTGGACGGTATATCCACTAACCTGTGCAAGAGTTACCGTAACGTAATTCACAATTAAATGTGTAATGGGGGCTCTGATCAGGCATGAATAACGAAAGAGTCAATCTAGGGTTCTGATGTTTATTATAAACAGCATACAAATTACCCTGTAATATAATAATAACAATGTATAAAAATTTGCTATTAATAAATACATAGATCACAGTCAGTATTGAAAATATATAAACATGTATATTAAAACAACTATATCATACCAGTGTGGTTGGAATAATACTAAATTTGTCTATACCAAAATATTTTCTGTATTTCAAAATGTATTACACTTCTACACTTCCAAAAATAACAATATTATTCAATTACCATGTGTGCATAAATACTGTGTGTATTTCAGTGTCACTAAATACTAATCAATCAATCAATCAATCAAATAAATGTTATCGATGCAGATGTCTTGTTATACAGGTGCGCATAACTCCATATTTATTAAATAAAATAACAATAATGCAATGCATGTTTGACATATCACTTTTATACATAAAATCAACATTATAAACCTACCCGCTTATGGAGCGAGGTAATGAGCTGTATTAATACCACTACACAGTCATAATCACCAAAAATATTAGTGGCTGAGAAACACCAAAAATAACAGTGGCTGTCAAACAATCAGAATCCTGAAAATGACATTACAATTATAAATTTAAATATTCATATTACAATAATATTTAAGAGTTAAAAATAAAACTACTCATCACATCACTACTATATTTCGACAATATAAAATAAAGCGAACATACTATTCGTTTCCGTTTCAAACATAACATACATTCCTAACGTACACATTTTCTAACCTTTTACCCGAACGCACCTTGTTTACTTATTTGTTTACAATTATGTTACGTCACTTCCGGTTTTGATACATTTGTCAATAATCACCTGTAATCAATATATTTAGATAATAAACCTTTCATAGTAATAAAATAAATCTATGATGCATTTACAATCATTTGTTTACACTGTATATTCTTAAAATAACATTAACTTATGATCCCTTAAATGAGAATCCGTAGATGAGGCATGTTTGAGCTTTGTTCGCTCTTGTAAAGCAAATATAAGATTGTCGTTTAGAGCATTTAATAACAAAATGCCAAAAATTCAATATAAAACATATGTACAAAAACAACCATAATAGGTGACAAGAGTTATACAATTTCATTTACTACAGTACAATGGATATACTCTACCTATAAAATAAGAGCGAAGGAGGGGCATAAAAAGCGCCCACCATAAAAAGTACCCAATGCAATATACAAAAACCTCTGAAAAGGTGGGTGGAAGGGGAGGAAGAGGAAAACAGACGAAAATTTTCCTTCCTACAACACTTTCACCACTTTTGTTTGTGTATTCTGTGCCTACGACTTGCAGAGCAAACTGATTGGTTATCAAGTTCAATGAACTTGTGTGTCAGCATATTCATAACGTGAAAACCAATCTTAAATTAGAAACTAAGTAGAGGCTTACTGTGTTTCGCAGACTAAGCAATGAAGTTATTTAGGGATCATAAATTAATTTATGTTCCATAAAAACACTTATGATCCCTTAAATGAGAATCCGTAGATGAGGCATGTTTGAGCTTTGTTCGCTCTTGTAAAGCAAATATAAGATTGTCGTTTAGAGCATTGAATAACAAAATGCCAAAAATTCAATATAAAACATATGTACAAAAACAACCATAATAAGTGACAAGAGTTATACAATTTCATTTACTACAGTACAATGGATATACTCTACCTATAAAATAAGAGCGAAGGAGGGGCATAAAAAGCGCCACTAAGCTGCATCGAACAATTGTTTAAAAATTGTACGAAGCAGCTGCCCTACCCGAAAACATGCCTCACATGTTACATAGGTAAAACAGAATTAAATA